>JBAMBJ010002670.1:0-91329 GCA_037043495.1 Drosophila recens | reverse complement strand
AGAGCGAAAGTGTGAGACACAAGGCGGGGAATAGTGAGGGCTGGAGCCTAAAAGTAGACCAGCATGCCGCATAGAGACTGCCGGAACTCATTGCCTATTGACATACAAACACACACACATAGATACACACACACACACACACCTAACAGTAGGGCAAAGTTATAGCAACAATGGGGCAACTGCCGCGCAAACACATAAAAACTCTCTTTATTATTACATTTATATGTACATATGTGTAAATGTATTTTTCCTTCCCTTTTTTTTTTTTGCAGGGTGCACAACCTACACTTGACTTGTCAAACAATAATCCTACAAACACACAAGTATATACCCTATGATTTAAGTTAGCGAGCACATAAAATAAACTTTTAAAGCTAGATATGTGAACTAGAGTGCATCGATTTTTTTCACCAAAAATGGTAACCCATTTTCGTAATCTTTGGTCAATTCTAAGATGTTTTCACAAAGAAACCATAGTTCTAAAATGAATTCCTGGTCCGCGCTTTTTGAGTCGAAAAATTCACTTTTTTGAACAATTATATCTCGGGTGTTTATGGACCGATCCTGACAAATTTGGTGTCAGTACTCTAGTTAAGACCAGGACTTTCAAAATTTTACAGAACCAAAGGACGAAATGTCCTTTAAACATCATTTTCATCCTTGGAACGGCGATTTCGCGATTAGTCTCTATCTTAAAAAATTAGTCAGAATTAAACCTATTTTTTGCCACAAAATAAAATTTTTTTTTTTGAACCTGTAATTTTTATTAAAAGAAAATGTAAAACCTATTTTAATACAGTTTTAACACAATTTTAATAAAATATGTGTTACATTTTCTGTTAACAAAAAATACAGGTTCAAGGAAAATAAAATTTTTTTGCCAAAAAATAGCTTTAATTCTGACTAATTTATTGGTATAGAGGCGAACCGCGAAATCGTCGTTCCAAGGATGAAAATTATGTTTATAGGACATTTCGTCCTTTTTTTCGGTTGAGTTTTAAAAGTCCTGGTCCTAACTAGAGTATTGACACCAAGTTTGTCAGAATCGGACCATAAACAATCAAGATATAAATTTTCAAAAAAAAATGAATTTTCAACTCAAAAAGCGCGGACCAGGAATTCATTTTAGAACTATGGTTTCTTCGTGAAAACATCTTAGAATTGACCACAGATTACGAAAATGGGTTACCATTTTTTCATTTTTTCGGGCCCATACAATTCGATGCACTCTAATGTGAACGCTTAACAATCCCCCAGCTAAGGGTTATTCCAACCTGACCTATATACAAATTGAGTTGATAGTTTATAGCCATAATCTAGACATTATCATGTCAAATGGCTCAGCTTAAAAAATATAGCTATTTTGAACTCAGTTTATGCAAGGGAATATCAATATCCATAAATTTTATGCAGTTTATTTTTCTGTTTTAAATTTAGCTGACAGCAAAACATATTCATTTCGATGTAGTGAAATATTGAAGACTTCTGGTACCCGGCGCGTATACGTTATCTGTCCACATTTCGCTAAGAGAGGGGAATCCCCCAAGTCGAACTTTCCCTCTGTGACTTTAACAATTTTCGACAACCAACTCAACGGCACGTGACAGTTTGGCTATTTTTCAAGTTGACAAAATAATAAAAAACGTAAAAATAGAAAAACGAAATCCAATTTTTTGCGATTATTGTAAAAAAAAGAAAAAGTCATCACTCTAAGGGTTCCCCAAACATTTGACGCTGTGCTGCTGCAAAATTGTTAGTTGCACAAACATTTCAGCACAAATATTTTTAGTTTATTTCGCGGGCATTTCTTGGCCGGAGAAATGTGGTTCTCGCTTGGTCAGTTGTCCGGGTTGACTGGATAGATATGTATGTAGGAGTCCAGGGTAGTTTCGAGCAGTTCGGGTTGCTGGGTAGCTGCCAATTATAGCCAACATTCTTTTGAAGTTTGTTTACATTTCATTAAGACTAGAATGCCCGTCGTCGTCGTCGCCGCAACTGCAACGAACTGCTATCTACGCTTCTCTTTCCCTCCCTTCTCCTGCTCCCTGTCCCTCTCTATTACCAGTCGCATCACAATAGCATCAGCACATGCATAATATTGGCATATGTTCTTCTTTTTCTCCTCCTTTTTCTCTGTTTAAGTACGCGTATTTGTAATTGATTTTTGCATATTTGTGGTATTTGTTTAACAACAATTTTAGACTCTGTTTGCGGAATGGAAATAATTGATTAACTGCTTGCCACATAATCCAGTATTATTAATGAGCATAGTATTTGGCATCATCTGCTTGAACAAAACAGAGACCGAAACCCATTTCAAAAGGGAAACAAAACAATTTTATTTTCCATTTACATTTTCATTATTTTTTTATTTTCATTCTGTTTGCGCTTGAAAATTTGTTGGGGCATTTAAACATCATAAATACTCAGAGTTAAGGGCTCACAGTCATCGCTTAATTTGGCGAAAAATGTCAAACCCATTGGAGATGGCGGTGCTTTCATTTTGTTGAACTTCAAGTGGCGGACTGAGAAGTCTGTCTGACATTTCCGTCACTTGCAATTGTCTCAATCTGTCAGCATCAGTTTTTGGTTGGCGGTTGAGGGCCGCACAGCTCAAGAACCTCCAAGAAGACGAGGACAAGGAAGACGGCATTGTTCACTGGCCACATCGTTTACAAATCGCAATTGTTTGTTTCATTAATTATATGATCAATGTGTTGAGAGAGTCTTCATTTAGGCACTTTTGATTAGATTTGCTGAAAGGTACTCACAATAATTCTTCATTCATTGTATGGCTATTATCAAATCATTATCAAAACGAACACTCGAATGTTTGTCAAGCTCATTTCAAGTGTTTTTATTGATAAGATTTGATTGTACTCAGCTATTATGCCTCAATTTAATGATGTGAGAGCAACTTTTTATTAGAAATTCGCATATCAGACTGAAATATTCTCAAGTTCAATGATATTACGGTTACGTGAAACGTGTTAGCTAATCGTCAAATATTTAAAATCTAATAAATGTGCTTAAGTGAATTAAGTTAATAAAATAATTGCAAAGTAATGCGTTATTAACTTTATATTTAATATTCCGGTTTAGTTTTTATTATGCACAATAACTAGAAACTTTTATAGTGAAACTTTTAGGCAAAAGAAAACAAATAATGAGTTGAGCTGAAAGCAAAGTGATTGTGAGTAGACATTAATCTATTTTAAGTGGACGTTAACCTATTGAATCTATGAATTTGGGTTTTTAGTTTTATTTTTTTTTATTTAGCTTAAATTTTTATTTAAAAATAACAATAATTATTTACTTAAATGTTTGTATTAATTAAATTTTACTTTAATTTTTACGTTAATTGGTCAACTGCTTGTAGCTGACGTGAATTCAATCAAATCGTAAATAAGTAAATAAGTAAATCTGTATCACAAAGTTTATCGGGTAGTTGACTAATTATGAGTGTTTTATAAACGTTTACGAATAAGAATGTTTACTGACAATAAATAAGTGAAGTATAGTATAAATAAAAATCAATAGAATTCACAACTCAATTCACTGAGATTTACGTTTCTACAAACCCAAGTGGAAACCAGCTTTTATTTTTGCAACGTAACGACATTATTTCTTAGTGCTTATAAATGTTTTTTAATCAAAAAGGTCGATTGTTTCCATGTTATTTTACTAAACATAGTTTAACTTTATTGAAAATCAGATATTATAAGATTTTTTACTCGTAAATTAAAAATCTCTTAAATTTCTACCTAATTTCTAACATTTATTAGAAGAAATAATTTCTATTAAATTCTTCAAAAATTCTAAATGTTAACTACTTTAGACAAACAATTTTAGTTGCCTTTGATGTTACAAAGTTGCTCCTAATTTAAAAGTTTGCTTATTAATTGAAATTGGAAAATGTCCCAAAAATGTGTTTTTTAAGGTAGCAAGTTTTATTTACATTTATATTATGATACAAGTAACTTTTAAATGATTTTGGGAAACATTAAGTTTACGAAAAAGACAAAAATGACCGCAAAAATGTGTTGAAACTTGTGGACAAACAAAAATCAAAAACAATCGCAATACCACAAAACAGAACAGACTTTAAGAGTGTCCCTATTTATGTGGTTGACCGAAACACAAATAACATCTAAGAATTAAGAGTGTATTTTTGTCTTTTGCTCGCCTGCAAATGAAATTAGTTAAATGTATTATTATTCCTTACTCTGTTGTTATTGCAGGCACACGAGCAAGCAAATGGAAATCAAATAGAAATACCAAAAAGGACACGCAACATTAGTCAGGGCAAACAAAAGAGGGAAGGCGAGGAAAGCCAAGGCCGTTCTGGACAACGGGGATTCCCAGGACGCCGGTTCGACAGAGACAGCGAAATCAGTCATGGACAACATTGATGAACTGCTGGACAGCAAAAACAACAACAACAACAACAATGGCAACGATAGCTGGAGCAACTGGAGCACTTATGCCCCCAATATAATCTACAATGCCATGCTGGCTGTGGCCAATCAAACTCCGCTTCCTGATTTCAATCAAGATTACCCACAAAACAGTTTGACCAACAATTTAAGCAGAGTGTAAGTAAATAAGGTCCAAGAAATAGCCTAATTATGACACAAATTGAATTAATGACTTTTGGCCAAGAATGGAACGAGCTACCAAGACTCTCTCTCTCTCTTTCTCGCTCTCTCTGTCTGTCTCTCTTCAAGTAGATGAACTCACTCTCACTTGAACTCAATTCCTTTTTGTTTTGTGCGCTAACCATGCATATCTAATGACTCCACATTGCGCCATCCATTCAGCCATTCACTCAGTGAGTCATTCAGTCATTCATTCACGCACTCACTCCCTCACTCACTCACTGCAAGTCGCCATTCAATCAGTCAAGCATTTCCGTTTACTCCATCCCAGCTTATAGCTTTTTATTTCCGTTTCAAATACATTACATTGATGCCCCACGCGGCCCACAAAACAACAACAACAAATATACATTACACATTTTATCTATCTGATTGTCAGTGTATAAATGTGTTTGCATGTGTATGTGTGTGTGTGTGTATTGCTGACTGCTTAATGTCGTCTTCTGTTGTTCCCAGGGGAACAAAAGACATATTTTCATTGGACCAAAAAACATCAAGAAGCTGTATTAGATATTGACTAAAAGCCTGTTAAGTTAACATTAAAATGCTCTGTTATGATAACAGTTGACGATCTTTTAAGATTTTAATAATCATTATTAAAGCATAATTAATATTAAAAATGAAATTCAATTAAATAAAAATATTCTTAAATTTATAAATATTTGTGCTGCATTAAATAGGGTATTTTCTAGTCAATCATGGCAGTGCTTTTAAACTTTTTAACATATTTAACGACTACGACAGTCGTTGTGCTGCAGCTAAAATTTGTTTACTCCCCAACACACACACACACACACACAGAGAGACACGCACACTCATAGACAGAGTCTATCCTTATACATATGTATGGAAGTGCTGCCTCACCCAGATAGAGCGAAAGAGAGACAGAGAGACAGAGTGGAAGGCAGTGGAAGGAGACAGACAGATAATTGCTGCGTTTGACGTTTTGGCAATACTCGCACATTTCTGAGGTCCCGAACGTCCTTCAAGTTGCAGGCAAATGGCAATGGCAACGGCAACGGCAATTCCTCATCTATGAGATGGCAACAAGCGACATCCATAAGTTGATGTTGTACATAGTTGAAGTATCTTGCGCTTCGGCGGTTGCCAATGTTTTCTTTTTATAACTGTTTATTTGTTTGCCTTGGCTTGGCGCAGCTCTTGGGCTTAATGCAAAAAATCAAAACACACCAAAAGCAGCAGCAACAACATCAACAGATTTATTTTATTTTATTTTTTACCATGACATTTTCGTGTGCCTGCGGCTGCTGCCTGAAATGGTTTTCTTTAGATTTTCTTATATTATTTATAAGCATTTTGTTTTCCTCTTTTTATTAAGCTACGCCTCTGTGTGTGTGTGTGTGTGTGGCTGAGAAACTAGTCTGCTTTTTTGCCTAAAATCAATAATCCTCTTTGCACTAGGCCAATAAACAAAAGGCGACTTATGCAAAATGGCCCCCAAATCGAGGCTTTTGAGTCCATCATACTAAAGCGATGCGAATACATATTTTAATTGCTCTGGAGAGCTGACAACACACACTAATGACTAACAGGCAGACAGAGTCCCTAACCAGAAAGTCTCGTATATCAGCACACAGTGCACATACATACATATTAAATTACTTGTGTCCGGGGTCCTTAACGAGCCGAATAATCACATACATACACAGGAAAAAAAATTCATTGTAAAATCCAGCTTAAATTATTTATTTTCCATTATTATTCGGTGTATTATTGTTAATTATGGGAATTAAATGGCAGCCACTCAAAATACAAATATTTAATCAAGTATTTCGTACTTGGTTTAACGAAATCCGGGATTACAGTGCCTCTGACATACCAGATTTTTGTTTGCTGTGTACATTAAGGGCCAACACACGCGTTCCACTCGATTGACAGGCGACACGACGCGACGTGGCGCCTCTCGCTCCAATTGCAACAGCTTGGGTTGCCTCTTTAAACAAAAACCACTAAATCTATGCCTCAGTTTACTGTTGGATGTGTGTGAATTGCCTATTTAAACACACGCACACTAACACAGCTAAATAAACAATCGGAGACACAAAATATTAAAAAGATGTTTGAGCCAGAGGTTTTATGTGACAGAAGGCGCACAATACACGGATTTGTTAACGCACGCACAATTACATTCACCTAATATCCTGCAAACGAGCAACAACAACAACCATACACACACACAGACAAACATTATACACTCGAACACACATCTGCTGGAATAGGAGACCCACTTGGCACTCGTTTTGGCTTAACACACATAATCTTCATGTCAGTAATACAGCATTGTTCTAACACTCTCCCTCTTTCTCTCTTTCGCTCGCTCTCTCTCTCTCTAACAGCTTGCCCACTGGCATCACAGGCCTAATAGCTGGCGATGAGGATGCGCCGTTGACAGCCTCCAAGTTCGTCTTCGTTGTTCCCTGGTGGCGTCAGGTGCTCTGGATCATTCTCTTCGGTGTCGTGGTCATTGTGGCAACTGGCGGTAATCTAATTGTCGTCTGGATTGTGCTGACCACCAAACGAATGCGCACTGTGACCAACTATTTCATAGGTGAGTAGCACAACAAGTGGACTCAGGGCGTATGCGTAATATTTATGCATACGCCATGTAAACTAGACGACAAAACAATTGTGGTGCTTTTAATTACTTTATTATTTAATTATTTATTCATTTTTATTTAAATATTAAATAATTAATTTAAATTTATTTAAGCTAACGCATTTGTTTATTTAATAAATGTGTATAATTAAATATATTTTTTATATTTATAAATAAATTTAGCTTGTCACTTGCCTTGCATTCTAGACACTTCAAGAGCACGTGTCTTAAGCTAAATTTATTCAATCAACCATTGTTTATATTCAAGTTGCAAGTAGTAAATATTGGCAATGATTAATGAGGACCTTTAAGGATTTCAGCTCGGCCTAGAAGAAGTTTCACATCATTGAAAGTGAATGCCAACAAGTGTTGCACAATAAACAAGGTCAACTCTTGCGCTGCATAAACTATTCAACTTATAAGTCAAGTAAACAAATTGTGTTTAAGAATGAGAACACTTGGAAGTAATTAGATGTGACATTGTTGAAGCCATAAATTCTTTGACTCTTGATAGACTGAAAGACTGTTGTTTAAATGCAGCCAAATGTTGCACATCTAAAAGTTAAATGAATTAAGTTTTAATTAAGAGCGAGTACACTTTTAAGTTACTAGATTCCAATTAGAAGCAGAAATTCCAAGTTAACTAATGAAATTCGCATTTCCATCATAGCTCGAGGGCTGCTCTTGGCCATAATGACATTATGACATTATGCTGACAATGCTCTTTCGTTTTCATTTTCATTTTCATTTTCACATTCATTTTGAGTCGCTTTGGCGACTTTTTTGCCCTTCTTATACTACTTCATGCATATGGCATATTCGAGTCATTTATTTTATATGCCACGCCAGACAGACGGACAGACACACGTACGTATTTGTACACTCGGAAAAAAACCAACAAGATATCCGCACTTAAGCAGGGGATAATAAAGTGCAAACTTTCTCAAAAGCTGACTGAGTTTGGAATTTCTTAAACTCAGAACAGAAATCCTATTTTAGAGTACTTTTCTGGGATACTTTAAGTGCGTAAAAAGATAAGTTTAAGTCTGTCAAAGATCGAATTATACTATTTAAGTACAAGAATATTATGAACTTATAACAAAATGTGATAGTTTCTATTTGAAAATAGTCTCATATTTAAATACACGTCAATCTAAAAACACTTCAGTTTGAATACTCAAATAACATTTAGATTTTAAAACAAATGTTTAGCATAAAAAATCTCTGTCATTTCTGGAGATATGTATTTGGTTAAAATCGGACAACACACACCAATCTTAAACAATTTTACCGACATACTTAATTTTAGGACATCACATTTTTCTGAGTGTATCTGAATGCATTCGGACAGCCATTGCTGAAACCATTAAAAACAAAGCGTATAAAAAAATGCAACAACAGCAAACTAACCCTGGCCAGATGCTCTCAGCTGACTGCCTTCCGACAATTGTTCCACACACACACACACACACGCATACGTTGACTTACACACACACACGCATACGCACACACATACAGTCGAATGCCCGACGGCCTTATGCATGCACAAGTTGACAATGACAATGAAAAAGGCTGGCAAAATGCGAGTACGAGTAGTTGCACTGTCAGCCATAATGGCGTCTGAGATTCAGCTGGCCAAAAGGAGAAAAAGCTGAAAGCAGAAGCAGAAGTTGTTTTCAGAAGCGGAAGCTCTGTCGTTGGCAAGCTGTTATCTCTGTGAACTGATTATCATTATTATTATTATGTAAACTAAATGCCTTAGAGCGCGAAAGGGCTTTGCTGGCCATTACAAAATTTGCATTTGTAAATTCACGCTGGCCAACATTATTATTAGTTGGCCAAGTTTAGCGTGAAAATACATATAAATTCAAGGCACGCAAATTTCAATTCCCCGCAGCAGGACTTCATTGTTGTAGAGGCAGAGGGAAGAGGAGAGCGGGGAGTTAGGAACAGTCGGTTTTATTATCAAAGCGTAACATTTGCATCTTTTGTTTGCCTTCATTCAGCTATTGTTATTAGATTTTTATTAATTAAAACGAGGCCAAATCGATATTCAACTACGTGGCTGACAGACTAGAGACTAAGGACTATAGACTCCTCTAGTCCCAGACTTTCAGGGCCAAAAGGCGACTCAGACTCAGACACGTCGTTTGGCAAATGCGACACGTTTCTTGTTTCTCGTTTCTCGTTTCTCGCTTTGTAGGCGTCAATGTTGGCCAAGAACTACAATATACACAGTCTAATGCCTCGGAGAACATTTGTTTTATTCACGCTGCTGTTGTTGTTGTTGCTGTGGGTGTTGTTACGAGTGTTGCTTTTTATGCTTATTCTCTCGCTGCTTATCTACATAGATAATGAAAAGTAAACAATAGGCAAAGACAGGCCTCATAATAAAAATAGTAATAATAATAATCATTTTGTGTTGTCTACTTTTCCTTTTGGCCACCCGCGTCGATGTCTTTGCATTCGGTCTCGTACTGTAAAGCGTTACAAACATACCTACAATTAAAATAAAATTAAGAGTGAGAATACGAATACGAATAAAAGTAAGAAGTATATAAGAAGTATAAATGATGGCACTCTGCATTTAATTATGCCGCGTCGCGTCGCGACTCCCGTGAATGGCACTTAACTCTTTACTAATTATAAATGTACAGCGCATAAATAAACACAAAATAAACAAATAAAATAACTAGGCAGCCAGGCCCACCGTTATGTACATATGGCTAAAAAATGTACCGTTGCTTCTTACCTTTTTATCTTAGATGTTTAATGACCTGGCATACCCTGTAGCAAATGCTAATGGGTACATTAAAGCTATGCAAATTGCGGTTTAAATTTGTTTTGCAGGGAAATACATATCAAAATGGTAAAAAGCAATTCCGAAAATGTTGTCAAATATTTCTGAAGTGAATACGAAGTTAAAAACATGTTATATTACATCTTATTTATTATAGATCAAGAAACCCAAATCAGGATTGAAGTATTTCATCATTGCTTCACCTCTTATTTGAATCTGCACCAAAATTTTATTTTTTTGATTAAACTTATTTTGTTTCCAATACTGCCGACTTTTTTCAATACTTTTTTCCCCGACATTTTTTTTAAAAACTACCAACTCGCATTTCTTGCGAAATGTCAATTTAAATTTTGACCGCTTATTTCAGTCTACATTAAGATTTTGCTTATTTTAAATCTACCCCTTTATACTTTTTCAAAAATTGCAAAGTGTTAAAAAAGATCTGTCTAAATCAGCGGTGGGCACGAAATCTGACTTCTACCTAAGTTGGGAGCAACCGCTGCTCCCGGAGCCACTGCGTGCCCACCACTGGTCTAAATTGATTGGAATTTTGCTGATGTAAAAGATTAATTGGGAATAAATTATATATATGTTACCACTAAAATCGCAGTGTTTGCGTATTCAACAAAAATAGTCGTTTATTTATTTGCTCGAAACCTAAGCCCAACTTTTACTAATCAACATGTGTTTCCTGATTATTTTTCTTATGTGCTGCTGGTTACAGTGAATCTCTCAATAGCGGATGCGATGGTCTCCAGCCTGAATGTTACATTCAACTTTTACTATATGCTGGACGGCGATTGGCCCTTTGGCGAGGTCTACTGCAAAGTCTCGCAATTCATTGCCCTGTTGAGTATTTGTGCCTCGGTGTTCACTCTAATGGCCATATCAATAGACAGGTAAGTGAGTTAATAGACTACACTTTCTCTCTCTATATAAATATATACGTATGTATGTATGTTTGTGAATGAGTACTCAACAAATTGCAGACGTGCGTGGCTCGTTTGCCAAGTTTTTGGTCGCCGTGATTTGGGTGCAGTACCCTTATCAAACTCTGGCTCGGTGAACCCAAAAAATGGATCAATTTAATATAATGTACATATGTTTTTAGTGATATGTATGTCTTCTTGCATTTTGACATGTTAAGCCAAAAAGGGGTGTAGGAGCTTGTCAATAGCTTGTTGCGTTTTTTGGGCATATTGTTAGCCAAATCGACGCCATCATTCATCGGCCTTAACGTGAATCTCGCTTACAGTCAAAGCCCACAAGGATTTCCCTTAACAAGCAATCGAAACTCCAAATATTATGTGCAGTTCATCAATTCTGACAAGAGCCTGTCAAGCATCGCGTCGCCTTATTTTGAGGCCCATCAATTGAATAACAACAACATTTCAAAATCACAAAGAGCCATTCAAAATATCCAAATACATTTTCGGGCTGCATAAAAGCAATTTCAACTTTGTTTGACCGAACAGGTAGATTCTCGCAGAAGCTCTCATTATTTGACACAAAGATAAACTAATTAACCCACCGAAAACTATCACAAAATAAGGAGAGGGTTAAAATTGAATTTGTTTCCATTAAGCGAAACTCATGGCATAAACTTTGTAAATTAATTTGATTTTTGCGCATTTGTGAGATGCAAAATTACATACTCTGTTATCATTATGCCCTGCCAGAGGGTATTTATGTTTTCAAGCAATCTAAACTACAGAAAAACATTTTTATTAATAGAATTGTTTTGCTTTTAAAAATATTTTTGGCTACTCATTGTTAATTTTCCCATATTTCCAACTGACCGTCTATCAAGGATAATTTGAGAAGCCATCCAAAAATGATACGTAAATTGCAGTTGAAAATATTGTGTACGCACTCATGTGAATGAAAATAATTAGTTTACTGGTTGCCTTTTTGATTTTATTACATGAAACCAAAAGTAGAGCATGTATAAATTTTTGGGCTATTTCAGGTACGTGGCAATTATGAAACCGCTTCAACCGCGGATGAGCAAGCGCCGTAATTTGGCCATCGCAGCGGTCATCTGGCTTTCCTCATCACTCATCTCCTGCCCGATGCTGCTGTTTTACAAAACCGAAGAGGTGCTCTTATATATTTTATATTTATCCACTTCAATTCTTATCCACTACAAGTTGTTGGCTTGGTTGTTTACTGCAGGTTCCAGTGTCAAACGGGACACGCATCGTTTGCTTTCCCGACTTTCCGGATGGCAAAATGAATCACTCCCAGATGGAGCATATGTAAGTACGAGTAGACAGACAAACAAAATATCAATCTTAAATTAAAAATCATACTGGTTATAAGAAAATCTGGGATTATTGATTTTATCCCAAAATCCCGGACTTCTTTTTTTTTTGTGTACGGACTCAAGAAAGCGCATTTTGTTGCACTTCTACTATAAATCAGTGAATCAGACAATTCCCTGTAATCCGATTATCTTTGAGACAATAGACGACAATAGGACGGCATTGATGTGCCATAAAATGTGGCACACACACACAACTAAACAACATGGTCACATCAAACGGTACGAAAATGATGTGCACTACGTTTTATAGCCAAATGGCCATTAAATGTAGTAGAGTCCCTGCCATTAAATTTTGTTTCAAATAAAAAGCGGACAGGACATTAGCAGAATGTACATTTACATTTTCATTTACATATACGTTACAATAATGTTAATGATGGCTTGTTAGACTTATCTATTGCACATCTCTTCCTAACTATCTTTTATAGCTACAATATACTCATCATGATACTCACCTACTTTCTGCCCATTATCTCCATGACGCTCACCTATTCGCGTATTGGCATTGAACTGTGGGGCTCCAAGACCATTGGCGAGTACACGGCCAGGCAAGTGGAGAATGTGCGCAGCAAGCGAAGGGTAAGACAACAACAACAACAACATCATCTTCAACAATGACAAACTCATTTACATAAAATTACATTTAATTAGTTTAGTTATAACTCTAAAATATTTATATTATTTATTTAAATTCACAAAAGCACAAAACGTTTGTTTATAATTACTGTTTGACCCGAAAAGTATGCTATGTTTTTTTGCTTCATCTTCATATTGATCCTGATGACTTGCTTCCATTTTCATTTATGTTTGCCCCAAAAAGTATGCTATGATATTTTTTATTTTTAATTTTATCTGTATCTTGAGCCTCAACATCTGCTCATTATATTTAATAGTTATGAAACATTTACACATTTCGTAATTTGCATATCTTTACTAACTTGTATTCTTGGAATTTTAATTTTTCGCTTAGGTGGTCAAAATGATGATTGTGGTCGTTGTAATATTCAGCGTTTGCTGGCTTCCGTTTCACTTGTACTTCATTGTTGCCTCCTGTTATCCGGCCATCACGGAGGCACCGTTCATCCAGGAACTATATCTGGTTATCTATTGGCTGGCAATGAGCAATTCCATGTACAATCCGATTATCTACTGTTGGATGAATTCCCGGTAAGTACTCTTTATAAGTGAATGTTTTGCTCTCTTTCCCCCCCGTGTTTGCTTTTTGCCCTTTGCGAGACGACAAATTATGTAATTTGCGGTTGAATTAACGTCGAGCGCGTTAAGTGCAATGCCACAGCCTTGCCACAAACAAACACACACAAACACACACACACAATTCCCACTTAGTTTGCTTCTCAGTCACTTAGTCAGTTAGTCAGTCGATTAGCTTGTTGGCCGGAAATGAACTCAACGCCCTCTCATCATCTTTATCATCATCGTCATCATGATCATTATTATTCTAATCATTATCTCATCTTCATTTGACGTCGCGCATTTTGCATCGTATATGTCTAATCGCAATTGGTTTGCGAGGGCAGTTTGAGCAATTTAGAAACTATTAAAAAGTAACTATATTATTACTTAAGTTAGAAAATCATTAGGAAAGGGAACTCTGTCTGATTTGTAGTAGATCAGGGCATTTATTTTAAATTAATTAAAACCAACCTCGCTGATAACTATATCTACAACATGCAACTTTAACTCACATATATAAGTATGCATATAAATACAAACACACACACAAATACATTGAGCTGTGTTCGTTACGCGAATGTGCTCCACATCCGTTCAGGGGAAACGTAGCTGATTGCAATTAATTTGGCCCAGTCAACATGCCAATGACTGTTGCTATCGACTGTCGACTCGACTCGACGCGTCGACGTTGCCAATGCCACTCAAATGAGAGGCAGGAGGTTGACTCATGGGACTGGGACTGGGATTGGGGGCTGATGTCCTGCCGGCTTACGTGCATCCAAACTTTGACGCCGGCACGTATCAACAACACTCCTCCCAGATCCGGCTACAACGTCCGTGAGTCGTCGACGCCCTTATGTAAATGATGAGAAACTATAAAGGTGGTTTCGATACCCTGTAAGCACAAACTAAACAAAGAGGGGTTTGATAAAAATTAAGCCAATGTAATTCTGAAGAGAGACAATTTATATTAAACAGTCAAAAACAAAGGGAAAAAAAAAAGAATAAAATATATATAAATATATAGGTAATGGGTATCTCCAAGTCGAGCACGCTTCACTTCACTGTCTCATTTTGAGTTGTTTATTATTGCAAGTGCTGTCAACGAGTTGACGGTCGAACCATGTGTGGGAAGAAAGAATGATGAAGTCGGAATTGTGAATTGTGAAACGTAAATCAAGCTAGTTGATGTGCTACCAAATCATTTAAATGCCAAAAGGTGCTTGGTTCTTGGCTAGCCAGGTGTTGTGGCCAGAGTGCAGTTGGAATTTTTAATGAAAGAGAGAGAGAGAGAGAAACAGGGAGAAAGCGAGAGAGATCTCTCAGAGGCAAATTATGAAAACTAGAGACGAAGATGTCAATCATTCATTCGATTAAATAGAGAGAGATTGCTGGTAATGCAAATACCATTAACGAGCAATGTTCCCATCTGCTGCATAAATAGTCCCTCGTCCTTCATTGGAATCCTTCAGAGCTGGAATCAGCTGCCAGTTGGTTCATAAATATCTTTTAATGAGCTAGTCAGTTTCTCATCCTTAGACGATTCGCCTTTAGCATTTACTTCTTATTATTTATGCAATTCTCATTTCCAAATGGATGCACATTGGCGAGTCAAGACGCATCACGTCACAGGACAAGTCAGGACAGGACAGAGCATGTCAGGACAAGTCGGTTCATGCTCATTGTTGGCATTTCTTTGATGGACTCTTTGCAGGTTTCGCTATGGTTTCAAAATGGTCTTTCGCTGGTGTCCTTTGGTCCATGTGGGCGCCGAGTCGCTTAACCGACGGGATAATCTAACCTCCCGCTACTCCTGCTCCGGCTCCCCCGACCACAATCGCATCAAACGGAATGGTAAGGCTTTCCCCTTTTAGCTCTAATGCGATTCTTTTGAATGATTCTGACGTCTCGTATTTGATGCGTTCACAGATACACAGAAATCCATACTTTATGCATGTCCCGGTTCTCCGAAATCGCATCGAGTTTCGCATTGTGGTAAGTTGCAGTTAATAGTTCAAATGCAGTTACACAGAGAGAAAAAATGCATTCTTAACTTCAAGTATAAATTTAATCTTAAATTAAAATTAAAAAAAAAAGTTTTACATAACAAAATTAGTTAAAGTTAAATTTAAAACATATACAAATACCCAATAAGTACCCTTCGAAAATTTCGAATTTATGTAAAAGACAATTTTTGAAACTTATTTCCTCGATTTTTAAAAAAAAATTCTTGTTGCATAGTGACTTTTTATAATTTTTTTTAAAATTGCTAAAAACCAACTTTTTGTGTGAAAAGTAGGAAAAAGGGGTACAAATATTAATTTTTAGGATTTTCAAAAAATTAAAAAAAATACTAGCGAAGAGATTGTTTTGTAGTCATTCTTAGAATTGTCTGAAGAATTTATTTGCGTCAAAATATTTTTTGGAAAAAATCGAGGAAAAAAGTTGAAAAAATAGACTTTTACAAGAATTTCAAAATTTTCGAAGGGTACTTAATGGGTTAAGGAAAGTTTTAAGATATTCAAACGGAATTTAAATGACTTTTCCATTGATGCCAAATTGTTAACGATATTTAAAAATCTTTAAGTTTGAAGTTAAAAAATGCACTTCATACTTTAAGCTTTTATGCTAATGTTGCTGCTCTGGGGGAATCCCGTACTTTTTTGCTGTGTACGAGTACATCACCTGGCAACGGGCATATTTCCATTTTTATTTTCTCTCTTTTAGGTGTGCTGCGTAACTCGGTGGCGCGGGCGGGCGAGCAGTCGGAGGGGCAGCATCGCCACTCGACGCCGGTCAGCCGGAGCAGTGGTCCGATTAGCCTGCGAGATCATAGATCGCCGTATCAGCAGGAGTTGCAGGAGCGTTGGAGCAGCGACCAGTCGAGCAGTGGCATAAATTTGGCAACAGAATGCCGCACCACGAAGCTGCTATCCTGACAGGATGTGGCAGGCACACCACCAGCATCGGACAGCATCGAGCTGCAAGTGGTCTGCAGCTCCGGCTACAACAATAACTATCGACGCATCAACAACGTCAGCCAGGCGCCAGCTTCACAGACAGCAGCTGCTGATGACAAAACCTGGCTGTAGATTCCTCCCTCCGTCTCCCTTACTTCCTCAACTTCTCATCATGTCTCGAATTTATGTTTAGCAAATGTTTGATTAATTTAATAAGAACAACAACAAGTTAATTGATAGACTCTGAGTTCACAACTTAAATGATTTTAATGCCAACGTGGCGTATGAGTTATAAATTGTGTGTGGGAAAAGTTCCTCATTTATTCGTTTGCCATATCACATGACGGCTTCATTAATAAATAAATTTATAAAAAAAAAACTATATGTACAATTTCGTTGATTTAAGTGCTAAGATAAATGATAATTACTAACAAATAAAATAAGAAAGTCATCTATCGATTTAAAGCAAATGAAGACTTTACAATTCTATTCGTGTGTAACTTTGTATATAAGCTTAAGCGTATCAAATACTTGTACTCGAACTTGTTAAGTTATTCCAAAATTAATGTGTAAATACTATGAATATTACATGCATATACCAATATATATGTATTTATTTATTTATTTAGGTACAAGTTTTTGTGAGCCTCTGAGATTTGTGAATAAAGCGTCTTACTCGAAAAATCTAAATCCAAGTTTAAGTGCAAATTGTTTGTGGCATTAACTCGACACAGTAGCGAACAGAGATTGATGAAATCCCAGACCATTTGTTCCCACTTGACACGTGGCGCCTAGACGACAGCACAGCATAACTAACTGTGCTTTGGGCCAACTTTATCAGCCGAAAGATGAAAAAATAAAAACGAAAAAAATCGTGTAAGTAAATATAAATAATCCGGCTGCCTTGTGGCATCAATGCTCAACACCGAGCACGAAAGTGTGGCAAAAGCAAATCGACGACGTTGCATAAACACATGTTAAGGGCTACATATGTACATACGGACACACAGCCAGACAGACAGACAGACATATGTACATGCAAATCTATGTACACCTTGGAGCTGTATCAATTTTTCATAAGTAACCATTTTTGAGAAAATTGCATTTGCCTTTATTTGGTTTATGTGCGTTTGAATGTGCCTACCGATGTGTGTGTGTGTGTGTGTGTGTGTGGAGGTTGTGTATGTGCGGGTGTGTGTGTTAAAGTAATTGAGCATCTGCGCCTGTTGTTGTGTTGTATTCCGGAAAATCCTCGCGTGTGCGTCCTTTAAAATCGCCTGAGGCCTGTGCTAGTAATATTTGCATAGATGTGCACAATATCGTATCCCCAAACACTCTTATGAAATCTCACTTTAACGGAATAAGTACACAGAAAAATAATTATATATGTTATGAACACAGAATAAACTGTCGGTAATCTCTCACTCCCTACAATGTCAAAGACTAAGTCTGTCACAGGATATGCCCAAGCCATTTCATTAGAAATAGATTGACAGTAGGATAATCATGTTTGAGCAACCTGATTGCATAATTAATTAAGCAATTTTCCAGCTGATTGATTTTCCTTTTGCATTTTGAGATCAATCAGTTATGATTAGGTTGAATATTGAGTCCTTTGAATAAATCAAAATTAAGCTGAAAGCACAAACTGGGAAATTCAATTAAAATAAGCATTCAGGGCCATTAACTGACAACTAACTAAAAAACATTTTGGCATGAAATGTATAAAAATTCAAAAATCATAAATATACTTCGGCTAAGTTTTAACTGGATTAAAGTATTTCTAGTTCTGAAACGCTTGGATTCATTTGTTAACTTCCTATGTGGAATCAAATGCTCATGTGCTCTGTGGATCTTTCTATGTGTAGAGCAGCATCCGCAAGTGAAAGCCATTTCCCCACAACACATTTCTTCGACAAACACAAGGGCCAAAGCCAAGCGAAAAGCAAGCGTCTGCTCATGACACAATTCGTTGCCTACTTTTGAGCGTAATGCAAAAACACAACATGCATGCATGCTCATCACAAACACACACACAAGCACACGCACACTACTTGTGAGTGCGAGTGAAAGCAAAGACAAAGGCATAAACTTTACAAAGTCATGAAGTGCATCGTTCTTAACAATTGACAATGCCAAATTAGCGGCCAACACACATATTTACTTACACCTAAGCATCATTTTGGCTTTTTATCAAAGCTGTCAAATACATATACATTAAATAGGCCAAACTTGTGCAGACTTTTTTTATTAAATGAATAATGTACTCCTCGCACACACACACACACATATGAGAGTGTGTGGCAAGTGCGGTTGCGGCCAAGCGGCAGCTATAATTGAATCCTTTGGTTATGCAGCCGCATCGTCGATGCAACCAACCAACCAACCAACCGCCAAGCAAATTATATTTTAAAGCGAACAACAAAAAGAATAACAATAACCAAAGTAATTTGCTGCGGTGGCTTTTGTGGCGGGCAAGAAAATATTTTTTCTTATTTTTCGCCAGCAAAATCCTTTTTATGCCCTGTGTTTAAATAGACAAAGGGTCTATAAAAATTGTAAAAAAAAAATTAAAATGAGACGTTAAAAAATATACATTTATATATTCAATTAGTTAATCAATTTAATTTGTCCAGGTATTTTTAAAGC
Organism: Drosophila recens; assembly: GCA_037043495.1. Taxonomy (NCBI): domain Eukaryota; kingdom Metazoa; phylum Arthropoda; class Insecta; order Diptera; family Drosophilidae; genus Drosophila; species Drosophila recens. The sequence goes on along the minus strand of JBAMBJ010002670.1, from coordinate 72,125 downwards.
AGTTACTTACTTGAAATGTATTACTTCGTTGAAATGTATATAACAGGGAGAAGGAAGCATCTCCAACCCTATAAATTGTATATATTCTTGATCATCATCAACAGCCGAGTCGATGTAGCCATGTCTGTCTGTCCGTTCGTCTGTGTGAGGGCCTAGTTTTCAGAGACTATAAAAGCTAGAGCAACCAAATTTGGCACACAAACGTCCATAAGCCCCACGCAGATCAAGTTTGTTTCAAATTTTTGCCACGATATTAGGAGTTTTTTACTAATTAACGTTAACTACTATTATTACCTATCATACTACTAAATCGTAACAACATCGGACAAATAGAAAGGTGGTAATGGCTGATTAAAGTTGTTAAGCAATGTAAGTGCCTAAAATCATGCAATAAAATATATTTTACATTTTTTTAAATAAGAAACGGGTATCTTTTAGTCGGGAGCTCGACTATAGCCCTTCCCATTTTTTTTTTTTTTTTTTTTTAAATAAGTACAGGGTCTCTAACAGTCGGTTTCATTTGACTGAACGCCTTCCTACTAGATGTTGTTGAAACGAATTGAAGTCGCATGGAGTTTTCTATCTGCACTTGCATCATCCGGCATTCCTTTTGCCCAGTGATTGTAGGACACTAAGCACGGGTATTTGTGTGTTTGTCGATTGGACGACGCATAGTTTTATAGCTGGTCTTAAGTAAAATCAATTTCATTAAATTGAGGCTTTGCGGCATTGGCATGCACGTCCAATGTTCCGCTGGGACAACAGGGACAACAGCGTTGTCCTTGTAGCACGTGAGCGTAAAATGCCAAAGGGGCCAAAGTCTTAAGACTTTGTCGTAATACTTTTAGTTGAAAGACATTTACGTGTTATAATTTATAATTTAAGTTTTATTGCAAAAGGGCAACCAGTCAGAAAAGTGGTTAACAAAAAAATGGGTTGCATTATAATTTAGTTTCTTTTTTTTTTTTTTTTGTTTTTGGTTTTTGGCAAAAAGCTTACGGTAGAGTCTAAAATACTTTGCAGAATGCTCACAACACAACACACGGAGACAGGTAGACATAATGGGATATAAATATATACATATGCATCTATGTATATACCTATGTTTGTATGCATCTAGTTAACAAAACATTCTCTGTACAGATGTCCATTTTCTTTTTACTGCGTTTGCCGGATGACCTTCAGGTAGTGAATCAGATGCTCGCCCATGTTTGGCTTGAGGAAGAAGATGCACTGCGTCTGTCGATGTGCTTCGTGGTCCTCCTCCTGATCGCTCATTTCCAGCAGATCGTTCAGAGAATCGTTGACAGTCACATGCGCCCGAGATGCATTCAGGAAGCTCATGATTCTCTCATTCGTGTACTTCATTTGCTGCAAATAAAAATGGGGAATTAGTCAAATTTGACAACACAACATACCTATTAAGTTTCGATTAGAATTACTAATCAATTAGATTTTTTTTGGATTTTATAATTTAATGTTGAAAAATTTTTGACTATATAATGATTACGATTACAAAAAATCAAAAATAATCTAAAATGATTACAATTATTCTAAAATAATCAAAAATAGCCTTTTTGAGTATTCTAATTATTTTTAAAATTTTTCTGATTATTTCTGATTATTTTTGATTATTTCTGATTACTTATGACTATTTAGTAAAAATCAAATTTTTTTAAATTTTCACAATCAAAGTAGCCAAAATAATCAGAAAAAATCAGAAAAAAGTCCAAAGTATTCCAAATACTCAAAAACATTATTTTTGATTGTTTTTAATTTTTTCTGATTATTTTTGATTAATTGTAATAATTTTAGATTATTTTTGTTTTTTTGTAATCGTAATCATTAAATAACTGGGCAAACCCGAAAATAATCGTAATTTAATCATTAGTTTGACTTTTAAACAAAAATAATCTAATTACTAATGATTATGATTATTTTATAATATAAATTGATGAATACTTACGCCCTGGACTTCGTCAATCTGCTCGGGCCTAAGGCCCAAGAAGAGCTTGGAGGGATCTTCGCGATCGGCCACCACCTCGACCTTCAGCACGGTCGCAATGAATGTCAGATCCTCGCGTTCCAGCTCCATGATAACCAGCACTGAGGATGTCACAAACAACAATGCCGGATGCATTTGTCCATTCAACATCAGTGTGATCTCCTGGAAGAACAGTATCTGATCCTTGTTCAGCTGCTGTGGCAGATAACGCCAGATGCGATAGGAGCTCGCATGCAGGGCCACATTCCGGGTGAAGCTCGGCTCCACCTGCTTGGGCATTGTATTGAACCCGACCGTATGGAGCACGCCTTGGCCAGTGAGCGCCAGCATTTCGGCAGCGCCGCTTATGGGCTTCGTCAGAGCTCCAACAATGCCTTTGGTCAGACCCGTGAGGACGCCCACGGAACTGCGTGCCTCCAGCGTATGATGGGCTAATCCTCCAACGGCACCAAGCAAACTGATTCCCAGGCCAGTCAATCCTTGGGTCAGGCCATCCGCAAAGCCCTGGGGACGTGCCCTTCGCCGCGCCTCCGTCAGCTCAATGTGCTCCGAGTCCAGCGTGAGCCTGTCCAGATTACGTGCAACAGATCCGGCCAGCTTGGTCACCGAGTTGACCGTGCCCGCGGTGACATTGCGCAGCAGCGAAGCAGATCCCTGGGTAACGCCCACCAGGAATCCCCAAGGACCACGAAATAGACCCTGCACTGGCATGGACACAAAGTCGCGTAATCCCGTGCTGAAGGAACGGGCCAATCCACTGGGACTGCCCAGTATTTCCAGGGATCCCACCACCCACCCGGCCCCAAAGATGGCGCCACTTAGATAATGCAGTCCCAGGGATTGTCCAAAACGCAGCGGCACCGTCAGAATCTGCTGCCGCTCGTAGCGGGAAAAGGACAAAGGCGAATGATCCAGGGCAATGTAAAGGCGCGAGGACGTGTGCACCGAGAGCAGCAGACTGAGCGGCTCCACAACAAAGCTATTGAGACGCAGTGGCTCGGAAATGTACACGGCCTGGGCAACCACATGCAGGGGGAGCAGCGTCTGTCCCGCCTCCAACTGGAGGCGATCGGCCTCCGTGTGCGGCGTGTAGACGCAGTTGGAGGGCTCGCACTCGACGAGGGTGTCCAGCAGCTGGTTGAGATACGCGTCCTCGATGTAGACACGCAACGGCTGGAGCTGACAGCGCACGGCCTGCAGATGCAGCTCGTCCTGGTAGAACACAAAGCTCAACAGCGAGACGCGCATCCCTTCCGCTTGACGCTTGTAGACCGCATTCAGATCATAGACCTGGGGCAGACAGCAGTTGCGCTTGTACAGCTCCTGGGCACAGAGAATCACCGGGAAATCATATTTGCCCGTGGAGAACAGTTGATTGTCCAGCTGGAGATTGGGCAGCTGCAGGTGGAGCACTCGCTGATCGTCATCGTCATCGTAGGCCAACATCACATCGTCCGCATACACATTGCACACTTCGGTCTTGAGGTAATCCTGCTCCCGATTGTTCGTCTGCAGGCTGAACACAAAGCTCTTGATGAAGGTGCGCAAATAAAGCTGCATCTTCATGTCGCACTCCTCCTTGAAGTGCATGCAGTCCGCGTTGATGGACTCCATCTCCGCTTCCTGCACATCCATCTGTGTCAGCGAAGGCACATTCTCTGGCAAAAGGGGATTCACCTCGTCTGGTTTGGTCAGACGTGAGCGCAGATCCTTGACGGAGAACTCCATCTGCTGCGCTATATAGTAGATGTTGAGGCGTATCACTCGATGCTTATCACAGATCACCACTTTGATGTCACCGTGGTTGGGCACGTGCATGAACTTCTTCCACGACTTGTCCGTCCTGATGGGCTTGGACCAGCCAATCTTGCTCTTGCCACAACTGCCAGACTCTGCAAAGATATATAGTTAATATCAGGGATTAAAACCCCAACCGAAACCGTAACCTTTAACTGGTAAAAACCGATTGAAATTTAAAAACGTAACTGAAACCGTTACCCAAAAAAATACAGTCGAACTTCCCTAACTCGAACTTCCCTAACTCGAAGTCTCTCTAACTCGAACAAAATCGAGTGGCAATACTAGGCAAATTTCATACAATTCTATTTCCCTAACTCGAAGTCTCCCTAACTCGAACTTTTTCGTGGATAATGGTGATTCGAGTTAGGGAAGTTCGACTGTATTTTCATTTCCCGAAACCTCAAAACCGAAACTCTGTAAGCCGAAATAACCGTTTAGTAACCGTTTAATAAAATAAAAGAAAAACCTTTTTTTTTTAATTTTGAATTCCCATTTTTATAACAAATGTGAAAAAAAGTTTTATTTTTTATAGTTATTTTAAAAATTGTAAATAAGAGTTATGAAGTTACTTTTATTTTTAATATAAAAATTAGAAAAACAAGTTAAAAATAATTTAAAAGGAAAAATGTGGACCTGTTTCGATTGTTTCCGACTGATATATCTTGTTTGCGATCTCTGATATTTTGATATTAGTTTTGTATTTTATTTTTGATTTTCGTTTTTATTTTTCATTTTTAATTGTGATTTTTGATTTTTATTTTCTTATGTTTAGTTTTGAAATTTTATTTGTGTTATTCATGATCGAATTTTCATAGCACTGAATAAGCGCAAATAAAATAAATTTGTTAAAGAAATATTAAATTTGTTTAAATGTAACTAAACTACATCTAACTGAAGAAAATGTAAAATAAATGTGTGAATGAAACATTAAGAAAGTTAAGGTTTTTAATTATTATTATTATTGTTGTATTATTAATATAATTTTATTTTTGCAAATAAATTTATTTTAGTGAACCGAAACATACAAAAAACGGTTAGCCGTTACGAAACCTTTATTCGAAGATTTTGCGTAACCGATAACCAAAAACCCAAATGCGAACATAACCGAGACCGTAAATGAAACCGATATTAATTTCGGTTTAAATCCCTGGTTAATATATTAATAATCCCAAATCAGATGGTCTCCATACTTACCATGGTAGAGTGCCAGCGATAGATTGCACATGCTGAATTCCACATCCGGAAAACTGGCGTACATCTGCGGAGGCGTGTAGTAGCATTTGCTGTACGGCGCAATCAGTTGATTCCACTCAAAGTGCTTGCCCGCAAACTCGGAGGTGGTGCAGGTGACGTTGCTATTCCCCGAGGCCGTCGTCTGGGCAACAATGAACCTCACATTGGTATTGTTGTTAATCACAATGGTGGGCGCCGTATCCCTGAACACATTCAGATAGTAGACATTATCCTTCTCAATCAAAGTGATTGTCAAAGGTATCGAATCCTTGCCATCCTGCAAGCTGAAGCAACGACGTGTGAACGGCAGTGCCAGGGGCACAGGCATGGAGATGTCCTGAGTGCCACTCACGGCAAAGCTGACGAAGTAAACAAACGCCGTATCACTAGTGTGCTTCGTCTTGCGAGCGTTCAGATCGTGGAACATTTCCATATTGACACCGATGCTGTAAGCAGATTGAAGTAAAGTTAGTGAAAATTATGTTTCTATATACGAATGTCGAAAAATATTAATCAGAATACGAATATTCGAAGAAAAACATTAGGAATCCAAAACTAGGAATCGAATAATTAAGAATCACAAATTACGAATCCGAAACTAGGAATATAGTTATTAGGAATCCAAAATTGGGAAGACAAAAATTGGGAAAGCAAAAATTGGGAAGACAAAAATTGGGAAAACACAAAATAGGAAATGCCGAAATCAAAAATATTTTATTGAAAATCTCGCGATGTGAAAAAAATCGATGAACTCTATTGTCCACCCTTTCACATTTTAATTGTTTTTTTTTCGGGCCTATTCTCCAATAACATTTTTGTACTCTGAATATTTTTTTAGTTTAAATTCGTAATTTATGATTCCTAATTTTTCTTCCCAATTTTTGTTTCCTGAAATTTTATTCTTGTTTTTTTTCTCCTTTTTTTAAAGCATTACCTAGCCTTTAACTAGGTTGTATAAGAAGTTAGCATATAAATTTAATTTAAGTTGTTATAAATAATAACAGAATAATTAAATAAACAAGAAGAAAATTTAAAAAAAAAATCATTTTTTTAAATTCCTAAGAAAAAGTTTCGATATTCGTATGAGGTACCGACAATTGATTCTGATACGACATCGCACTTACGAATGCTCCTTCGCCTTGATGGGCAGCAGATTTCGTATATTTTTGGTCAAGTCCAGCGAGCTGACATCCTCCCGACTGGAGGTCTCCTTGTGGTCCATGGTCAGCGGCATGGCATGCAATATCACATCCGTAAAATTGGCAAAAATAAACTTTGAGCGCAGCTTGAACACACGTCGCCCGTCCTCCATCTTATACTCCAGGATCATGCGGAAGACATCTTCGTTGCGCACCACAACAATGTCCACAAAGGAATTGAGTCGCAGCACAACGGGACGTCCAATTCCGCTGGACGTCTGCACCGCCTGCATCTGTTGCTCCAGGCAAATTGGCATGGACGGAATCCAATTGGAGCCAAAGGGCACATCGATGGTGAAGTGACCGCTCAGCAGGGGCAACATTTCCAAGCAGTTCGAGCCAATCGGATAACGAGCACCTTCCACGGGCAGGGATAAACTCACCTCCTGACCCGTGGCATTGATAAACATGCCCCAGGCGGCAATCTCCAATCCCAGCGTGCAGGAAAACTCTCGTGTCGCCTGCACACGGTACTGCACATCGAGTTTGTTCAGCCGCTTGGAGGATCGCAGCACGCGCAGCTCCTCGGCATCGTTCAGTGGCCACTTGGGCTTCGGTGTCTTGTCCAGCTTCTGCAGCGCGGCCTCCACTGTCCACTCGGCGGGATCGTAGTGGAAGAACTTGTGCCAATCCATGTTCTTCAACATAAACGTGTATTCGCTCTGTGAAGCGGCGCCGAGTTCACAGCTGACAAATTTAACAGGGATTCATTAAAATAAATTCGACCATAATTAAAACTAGTGCTACAGTCGAGCATACTCGACTGTCGGAGACCCCGTACTTACTATGGAAAAGCAAACACTGCTTAAAATAAAATAATATAAATCGCGACAAATATAAATATACTGGGGTGCCACAGAAATCGCTTTCGCTTGAATTTCACTTAAGTTTCATACAAATTTAAGTGGAATTCAAGCGAAAGCGATTTCTGTGGCTTCCCCAATATAGTTTTGTACTAAATATACCAGAGCTCGCAAATAACAGTTGACCGTTTTTCCCTTTGCGATCTACTCACGAAAAAAACCGAAAAAAACATTCACGCTTGCTCTCTCTCTGAGAAGAAAAATTCGATTCTCTTACTTTTTGTTTTCGGTTGAGTAGGCTGAGTTAAACTATTCTAGTAACTCTCTTTCAATAACAATTTGTAGAGAGTGAACCGATTGAGCGCTCACATATTGACAGTCAGCAGAGGAGAGAAAAAATGAATTACTCAGCGCAAACGGTTGTTTTGTTTTATTTTCTTCACTTTGGCTTGTTTACAATGTTGCCCTCTCGTTTCCGTTAAACTCCTGAAAAATATCTGACCTGAAAATTATTTTAATAATTTGTAAAAACATAATTTTTTAATACTTTAATTATGTGTACATATATATTTATTTATTTATTCTGCATTTAACTCATCAACGGCCCATATTTCCTTTATTAACGAACGCACTTAAATCAGAAAGACAAGTGACAAGACGACAAACGCTCAGACGCATACAAACGCAAACGAGATTTATTTTCTTCGCTCACATCAAAACGGTCAGGGAATAACCAGTGCAAAAGGGGAACAAATAAAAAGATTGTTAGCTGAGCGAAGACCGATTCGTTCAAAATACTATGTGAACGGTTCATCTCTGACTCTTTGCTCAAAAAGTCAGTAAATGAGAGTTATTTTTGAACAGTTTGAAAGGGTCAACTGTTATTTGCAAGCTCTGAAATATACTTTTCGCCCAACAATGGAGCTTCATTCGGCTACAGAGGAGTGTGCTCGACTGTAAGATACCCTGTGTCCTGGCACACCGAAAGCTTAAACTAAACTAATTGTTTGTATTACATTTGTATGTTCTTGTGAACCGATTCAAGCCAAATTTGATTAAAATGTAAGAGACTAGAATATTCCCAATCTATGAGTTCGGTTGAGATGCTAAAAAAAATTGCAAACTAAATCTATATTTTCGATTAATGATGTTATAGTGGTCCGATTTCAACCAAATTAGGACAGGCTGTATGGAACCATCTTATATGCATACTCTGTCAGTTTGGTTCAGATATCTTTAACAACTACAAAGTTTTTCTTACTAAGACTTGATTTTCAACTGATCGTTCCTACGGCAGCTATATGATATATTTAGTGGTCCGACCCAAAATCTAAAACAAACTCGACCTGCGTGCAATATAGACGTACCTACATACCAATTTTGGAGTCTCTAGCTCTTATAGTCTCTGAGATCTAGGCGTAAATACAGACGGACAGACGGACATGGCTATATCGACTCGGCTGTTGATCCTGATCAAGAATATATATACTTTATGGGATCTGGCCTCCTTCTGCCTGTTACGCACATTTTTTTTTTGCGAAAAAGCTAATAGACCTCTGTAATTTTTTTAAATACGGGGTCTAAAAATATTTAATACATACGGGAATTGGAATTGCACAGGATGCTCCGTGGAATGTGTTGTGGCCGTGTTGAGGGCCTGACGGCCACCTTGGCTGGGAATGGTAAACTCCTCGCTGGTGGTTGTCTCCGTTGCCTTCAGATCGCAGCTGAGCAGATTGCATATCTCGAAGATGGGCCAAATGCTGACTAGGATCTTCTGTGGCTGGAAGTCATCCTGCACGTTGTCGAGGACAATGTCCTCGCGGAGTATGCGCACCCACACGCTGATGAACTGCTGCGGCAGCTGGGTTGGAACTTTAACCAGCCAGGGCAGGCTGTTGTTCGGCTTCAATGGAATGTCCCCAGTGCGTCCTTTGCCCTGATCAGTGCTCAGCTTCAGACTGTCGTGATAAAGGTACAAGATAACTAAGAATGTTTATAATTATTCAACAACTGTATACCGCATTGTGATGTCCTCGTTGCGCATCACCGTCTGGTAGAAGGATGTACGTCCCTTGGCGTTCAGACAATGCGCCAGTGGATTTGGTCCCTGCTCGTCGTACTGTTTGCCCTCGGTTCGGAACTCGGTGAGCAGCTGAAAGGGCGCCATGTTCACCAGCTCCACCTGGCCCTTGACGAGCACATACACCTGGGTGGCCGACAACTTGCCCTGCTTGATGGTCAGACAACCGTTGCCAATGCGCACGTGTCGCACTCGAATCTCCTCCTCAAACTTGAGGGCAATGTGCACAGACTCGCTGACCTCCAATTGATGCGTCTCAGGATCCTGTTTGTAGAACGTCAACTCCTGGCTATGATAGTCGCTGCAGAAATAGTAGAGACAGAGTTCTTGGGGCTTGGACGAGATGCGTTCGTTGGTGCCGGTCTGGCCGAAAGTAATTGGTATCTGCATGCGATTGACAATCACCAGTCTGGGCATCAAGGTGTTGACCACCTTGTTCTGCTTCATCACCTCCTGCCAGTGCTGTTTGGAACAGAGCAGAGTGTGTATCACCCAAGGACCGCAATTGATGCGCAACTTGTCCACCAGTAAATTGGCATTTAGCAATCGCTTCAGCTTGTTGAACCTCAAGTAGCTGTGGAATGTCATCGGCTCCAGTATGTCGACCATGTTAAAGAAGCCATAGTCCAGACACTTGATGCGACTCCGGAAATTCGTCTCGACACTGTAGTTCTTTCGAGTGTAGATATTCGAATGAATCTGCAGACTATCCACATGAACGGTGAGAAAGGTTTGAGTTAGCTCCGTGATCACTTTCAGATCGTATTTCTTGAGCTGCAGTGGCAACACATTCGAGGCATCTGGCATGTTCAGAAAGTTCACTTCAATGTCCTGACAGCACAACAACAACTGCAGCTTGGGCACCAGCTCGGGATGGAAGGTGGTATCGATGCGCATGCATCCGACCAGCACTTTTGGATGCAGTATAAAATCATTGTCCAAATTGCCTTTAAAGTCCTGCACAACGCGATTGCTCTCGATCTGTAAAATATATTTAATTATCCAATACGAAATTAAAAAATATATATTTAATTGTCGCCTACCGATTGCAGTTCCTCGTCCGTGTCCGCATCAAAGCAGGTGCCATCCACCGAGATCAGCGACTGCATGATGACAACACGCCAAATTGTGGCGCAGATTTGGCGTTCCGGCGGCGTCAATTGCTTGCTGGCAATTTCCGACAGCTCAAAATCACAATAGTGCAGGAAAGTCTCGTGTGTCTCACTAAAGTACTCCATGCGGCACTTGATATGTATGGGATTCTCCACCTAAAAACAGTAATCTGTAAATCAACTCGACAGCGAAGGGATTTACTTGATAAAGAACTAACCGGCATTGGCACTGGATAAATATAGATTCTGTTCATCTGGCGAGGCTGTGGATAGCGCCAACAGACGATGCCATAGTTCTTCTTGATGATCTGCACCTGGTAAGGCATTGGCAGCACCGAGTCCGTATTGAGATAGACAAATTGAAAGGCGCCAGCTCTACGAATTGAAAATCAATCCATAAGTCTTTAAATAAAATAATAGAAATTTTAAAACAAACCTTAGATCATCCTGATAGAACTCTGCCTTGGGCTTCGCCGACGTCTTGGAGCGCACAATTTGCGTTTGGTCGGGTTTGTAGGCAAAGAGCGATTCCAGGGGCGGCACATTTGGTTGGCCCATCGATGGGCGATTGTGCAGAAAGTGTTGCCACTCCTCGTTCACATGCTCCATGATGCTATCCAGTTTCTCTTTCGCCTTGCACAACTGCAAGATGCTGAGCACACTGGCGTCCACGTGGAGAACATTGAGCTTCAAGGTGGATGTAACCAGGAGTTGATCGCACCACGGTTCGCTCAGCAGATCGGCAGAGAGACGCATTAGCAGCGGATGCAGGAATATCTTATCGCCGGCTTGCAAATAAATGGAGCCCAAGGTCGCCTTTATGGACGCCTTGTTGGGACGCGGGTTGAACTTGACATTGGCATTGAGATCGAGACAGACGGCGCTGCACTTGAAGTGACGCTGCTCATCGTAGAACTTGACGGTCAATCGATCGCACACCAGATGCAGGCGATCCGCATTGAAGCAATAAAGCTTCAACTGACTCATTGGCGTCGATTGCAGCACAGGCTTCTCATTGCGCACCGCAAAATAGGGACTGCCCTGGAGCAATGTGTAGATGCGAATCAGATCGCTCAACAGAAGTTTAACACTCCTCTCACAGAGTCGGACTAGCATGGGTTTGCCCAGCTCCACGTCCACCTCCAGCTGTTGGCTGCGATCTCGATGTGCCTTCACCGAGAGCAGAGGCGGCGGAATTCCCGAGCTACCCAAGGTCCCGGGCATTGTGTCGAAGATAAACTCGCTAAACTTGTTGGCATCCAGATCCGTATCGCTGACAAGTTCTCTCTCCGTCATCGTCTTGGCCAAATTGATGTTGAAGTCGAAAATCGAGGCCTGTGTCGTGGACGCGTGCAGAGTTCTCTGCGACAGGAAACTGGGCTGCGAGATGGTTATCAACAGCAGCGGCTTCAGCAGCGTCTCATCCTCAATCTCAACCACATCGTAGATCTGCAGCGCGAACTTGCCGGCCACAAATGAAACACTCGATGGATAGCTCAACTTATGCTGTTGCACTTTATGAGTGCTGACGTGCTGATTCTCCCCGATGGGTTGACCCGATTGGCCACCGCTTTTGGACATGTTAATGCCCGAGTCGCTTTGGCAGGTGCCGAACATGATCTCGCTGTCGCTGGGAACATCATGGAAGCTTCTACGGGCTGGTGCCTTCGCCAAGGGAGCAACATTTGTTCCGACTCCTGGTTTCTTCTTATACATCGGATTCAAAGATTGTTGTGAGGCGGACACACTTAAATTGTTCGATGTTTTGTTCTTTGCATTTGCCTTCGAGCAGTCAATGTCCAAAATGCTATCGACATGAAATAAAAGCAGATTAGATTCTTTAAATATAATTATAATTTATAATTATAATTTATAATTATCATTTCTTATGGACATACCCGCGCAATCGCTGCACTTGGTCTATAATGCACGATATCAGGTGGAGCTGGTGAGTGTTTAACGTGGCCAGAAAGTCCGTCACACAATTGTACTCGATTATTTGGCCAGAGACCAGAAAGCGATCGAAGCTTATAGCTGGCGCGTAGACAGTGATAAAATCAAAGTCCTTAAAAATATCCATATGCTCCAGCTCCATATGCTCCAGATTGTTCCACTCCAAGGCCGGATTGTTGTGCTCGTCCGAGAGCGTCTTGGCCAAACGATACTTTTGAGTTTGCAACCAGCTGCCCGAGGAGAGTGAAATATTCCGCACACTCAGCTCGTATTGGCGATCCTCGACCAGAGATCCGGGCGTGCTTAGCATGTTCAGTTCAGCGGCCTTATTGTAGATATCCTGGCGGATTAAAGGTCGCACCAGCGGATTCTCCACACTTGGAGTCAGCTTAATGCTCTCGATCTATAATAAGTAATTTTTCAATTTAATAAATATTTTATTTACTTTTCCCTCAGATCTCAAAACTTACCCGCAGCAGCAGAACGGAGCAGCGCGTCATTTCCGTCTCCTGTGGTATGTAGATATAGATGCCCTTGCTGTTCAGATGCACCATCGGCAGATCCTGCACGGTGATAATCTTCTCTCTTTGCAACTGCTCATCGCTCTTAGGCGACTGTAAGCGATGCTCGAGCCGCATGAGTTCCAAAATCTCGCATTGATAAATTAAAAACTCAGCTATTTTATCCAAATCAAATATCATCTCAATCGGCTGCAAGTCAATAATCAGCTCAGAGATTGTGCGCTTCTTGTTGTACAAATTGATGGCACCAATCTTCGAATATAGATCCTTTAGGCTGACTGTCGTAACAACGACACTTATCATGGGCAAATTGGAACTGTCTCCCAACATCTTGATGTGTACTTTATCAACAATCTTCCAGTCGCCCGGCATCTTTGCCTCGAAGAAATTGAGGCTGACGTTCTCCACTTTGCTTGTGATCTTTGTGAAATCTGGATGCTTATCCACATTTAGCAGCAGATCTTCAAAAGTCAAGACCATCCTGCGTTGATGACGAGCGCCAAGAGTTTCCACTTCTAGGGAGATGCGCGGAATTGTCCACTGACAAAATATTATCAAGGAAACGCCTTCGTCTGTTTCTGGAAGCGATACAAGTCATGTTAATTAATGTTTAAACAAGTTTGTTGTGAATCTGACTTACCAATGTCCAACTCAGAAGGTATATAATCTGGGTCGAGATCTAAAAACTCTTTTATAATTGGAAAGTTCGCCACGCTGCCCGTGTAGATCTGTAGAAGGCGTTTGGCGGCAATATCAAAGCACTCATTGTTGGCGTCCAGCAGACTTATCGCCTTATAAATGGCATACACGATCTCGAAGTGCTCATACAGAAGCTTCAACTGCGAAGGAAATGTAATTAAGACACAAGAAGTTAAAGCTTAATATTTAAAGATTTAAATGTTTGCAAAACACAAAGTTATGAAAGTTTGAAGATGGTTTGATCGTAACGACTAAAATTTTTAAAATATAAAATTGTACATAAAAGTTATTTGTAGTTTTATCAAAAGACTTAAAAGAAAACTCTTATTTTTCGGTCAAAATAAAAAGTTATAAAATAATAATTTAATATTTTATAATAATACTTTAATATTCAATTGCTAAAATAAAAATTGAAAATAAGAGAAAAATTATATTTTTTTAACTAAAATTAAAATTAAATTATTATTTAATAATTTTTTATTTTGACCGAAAAATAAGAGTTTTCTTTTAATTCTTTTATTTTCAATAAAAATTTAAAAGGAAAGTTTATCCAGTTTCTCATAGCTCTTATTTGCGGTCCCTGGTTTTCAAATCAAGACTTACACGACGTCCATATATGCTGATTTCGGACATGTCCACATGCACATTGACTGAACATGTCTCCAGCGATTCCTCGGTGGATTCCTCTCGCGCACTTTTCTGCCAGTCAACTTTTTTGGCGTTGGCATGCTTAGAATCCTCAACGGTGGATTCCTCGACAAATGAGTCCAACTGTCGATTTACCTTCGGTCGTGACTTCTCAATGATCTTGTGGGCCAGGGCAATCGTGATTGTCGTATGCACCGGAGCAATAACCATGTCAGTCTTGTTCGCCCGTCGCAGGCACATATAGAATTCAATCAGTTCGATAACCCACTTGCAGATCTCGGTGCTCTTCGACATGTAGATGGTGGAGCGTATGTTGCCACGTATCACATCCTTGCAGTTGCTGGACGTGATCTTCGTGCGTGGCAGACGAATGGACGTGTACTCAACCGAATGATCCTTGATGTTCTTCCGCAGCATCACTTCACACACATCGATCCTGGCCTTGGCCATGTCCACAATGACAACTATCGAGCTCAGCCGTTGGATGAGCTTAACGAGATCGACAGGTGTCGTTATCGACTCGTTGCTCGCCTCCGGTTGTGCTTGGTCAATTGGTGGGATAGTTTTCTCTTCACGTTCGGAACTCAAGTGAATTGTCTCCGCAGGTTGTGAAACTTTACGGCTATTGCGAATCGCGCGACGTGGCTGCATTTCATTCTGTACAGGTTTTGAGACTGGCGCCGAAGTGTACGAAATGTTTGAAAACGATTGATTCCTTTCCAACTGGCTAAACGTATCCGATTCTCCTTCCAAATCTACAATTATGAGAAAGATATTGTTAATTTAATGGCTTAAGTTAGATTACATTTAACTAAAAAACGGATGTAATGAATGGAATCAAGTGTCCTTTTTGATAATAAGTTTGGTTTTCTCTACATATCTCTTCTATTGTAAATAAAGCTAGGGGCACTCTTGGATTTATAAGGCGTTGGTCACAAGAATTTAATGACCCGTTTATCACTAAGCCAGCAGTGGGCACAAAATCTTAATTCGGGAGCAGCCGCTAGCTCCCAGAGCCCATGCGTGCCCATCGCTGCACTAAACTACTAAACACCTCTTTAGTCCGACCTATTCTTGAATATTGCTCTTGTGTCTGGAATTCTCAGCACAAACTTTATCAAGATCAAATTGAATCTGTTCGGAAACAATTCGTTTCGTGATTTTGCTTGGAATCCATATCTCTGTTTACCACTTTACTCAAACAGAGTTCTGCTTCTAAATCTCCCGTCCCTTGCTCACCGTAGAAATGTTCTTGGTGTTCTTATTAAAACGTATTAACTTCAATGTCCCCGCTTTGAATAATCGTTTTCGTTTACTATGCTCTGACTATAATGAATTATATCGAGCCCTATTTGCGACAATAACGTATGCGCCATTTTCCGAAATTTTTTTTTATGCCAATCAGTTTATAAACACCACCCGCATCTGCACCTAAAATATCACATTTTTATTTTATATATTTACGGAGATATTGACCTGTGAATAATAACGTAAGCGACAAATGACACGAAGAAATCAACTTAACGAAACCTAAAAAACTCTCTCCTGTAAAATTGCGTTTTGGCGCATACGTTATTGTCGCAAATAGGGCTCGATATCATTTATTATCAAGCAATCTCTCTCCCCACCTTATTAAAGTTCTCTTTTTACTTATCTCCGGATAAATCTCAGATCTCTGATCAGCGATCTTCCTAGAGGGTTTTAACTTAATTATTTGTAATTGATCTTATTGGGATTTTCTGGGTTTTCCCAATCCTTGCAAGAAATGTTGGATCAATTATAATTCTTTACATAACCCAGACTTAACTTTACTTATTTTCTTTTCAGTGTACGATTAAAATTTACATTAATTTAATTTATTACTTTTTAATTTTAGTTCTAGTTTAATTCATTCAATTTAATTGTCAAAATTCATTTACTTAAATTTACTTTAAATAAAAATACTTTAAATAAAAATTAAAAATAACAAAATAAAATAAAAATCAAAAAAAGTACATTATCTCACCAGTTTCAATGCAGTCCACAAAGTTGAAGGAGTTGAAGAACTGCACCAGATAAATGTCCAGAGTGATGCGAAAATTCTCCAGCCACAGACAGACAGCAGTTGCCGGTAGCTTCTTCGTCTCCTCGCTGACCACGGATTGATCCAGTGGCATCTGCAGCTGCAGCTCGAGCCACTTGTTGTGGATGCCCTTGTTGGTCGATATCACCACGTTGCGAATGTTCATCATGGTGTGGTAGACATCTGTGTTGAGGTTGCGCAATGAAACCAACATGGCCACATGCGTGTGATACTTGCGATAGTTGAGCTTCAACTTGGTGACCAGCGTCTGCAGTTTGATAACATCGGAGGAGAGATTGGCACGGGCCACCAGCCTAGCCAGGCCACCAAGTCGCCCGCTATCATAGGCAATGATCAACAGTATCAGGCGGTTGATCAGCACGAGCTCGCGCTTGGAGAACTCCAGCGTAATGAGCTCCGATTGTATCTCAGCCGTTTCCAGGGCAGCTACATTCTGTCGCCAGAGATGGGGCAGAACGAGATTATTGAACTGTACCTGCATGCTGGGAATATTCACCAGCTTGGCCTTGCCCATCTCCGGGGTGGTGTTGAGTGCCATCACGGTCAGATTTTTCACATTCAATTTGTAGGACTTGTAGCACGAATCGATTATCTCCCGCGGCTTGTCCTGCAGATGCGTGATCAACTGAACCAGCCGCTGTGGATTGCCCGGACAGCAGATGGTGCCCACCACCGATGACATCTTCAGCTGCAAATAGGGCAGCAGGGATTGGCTGACGCTGGTGCTCAAACGATGCTGATTGGCGCTGGTTGAGCTCTCGGCACTTTGCTGGCGGGGATAGAACTTGACGGTCATGTTGCGCAGATCGATGTGATAGTTGCAGACGGGCATGAATTTGGCCAAGTACTCGATGTCCGCATACGTCATATACTCGTTCTTGTACTCCTGATCTCGCGTCACTGGTCGACTGTTAGTTTCATTAGCGGCTTCTGCATGATATCCCGTGTAATCGTAAGGACGCAATAAATCACTAATTACATTTTTAACCTGGAGAAACGACTGCGAAAAGTGGAACGTTATGCCAGCGGACAGCAAACGATACTTCACACGATGGCCCGCATCCCTGAGCTGCGCCTCCGTCGACACATGACTTCTGGCTGCCACTTGGCCACTGGCCGCCCGATACTCGACAATGTCAAAGGCCAGCACGGGACTGCGAAAGAGCATATAGTCGTCGGTGTTGCGCGCATAGTAGTCGTCATGGTTGTTGCTGCACCAGTTCCGATCCGCGAGCATGTACTGATCGTCGAACAGACTCTTGTCGACAAAGGCCCGCTCGTTCTGCGACTGAAAGATCATCACAAATTAATGCCATCGACAGGTTAAGATCAGTGTTGCCAACTCTTCGGGTCATGAAAAAGCTAAACTAGCATTTAAAAAAAAGCTAGAAGTAGCAGGAAAATATTGTTGGTAGCTAAAGCAGACGCTAGAGGAGTAAACCGATATTTTTATTGATTTAATTAGCTTTTAGCTTTGGGAGCAGATGCAACAAACTGTATTTTGATCGTCTGTGCTAAAGAAGCTGAATAAGACTTACACATATTTGGCTGTAATTGAAAAAATCTCTTCGCTAGTATTTTTTATGACTTTTTGGAAATTGCTGAAAAGTCACTTTTTGTATGAAAAGGAGGAAAAGCGGTAAAAATAGTCATTTACGTACATGAACTTTTCATAAAATCATAAAAAATATTAGCGAAGATATTTTTGAAAATTTTTAAGAATTGTTTGAGGAATTTTATTGCATCAAAATATTTTTTGTTTGAGACCGAAGAAAAAAGTTGAAAAATTACAAGAATTCAAAATTTTCCATGGGTACTTAATGGGTTAAAGAAATTTTGTATCATATAAACGGAATTTAAATGAATAGAAGATTGAATTAAGAAATCTGCATCAAATATTTTTATAATACAAAATTTTTACAAAGTTAGGGGGTATGAAGACATTAATGGACCATATTTCTTTCAAAGATTGTGAAATATCTCGTTAGTGATGGTATAAAACTATGTAGATGTTTTTTAGCCATTCAAATGGAAAAAATACTTCACAGTATTTTAGTGTGGTATCGTAAAGCATGAAAATACATTAAATTTCCAGATATTTTTAAAAGGCTAAAATTACGCCAATTGGAAAATAGCTATAATTCCCACTATCCGATATTTTACAATTTATCCCGCATTTGCCAGTTGCAACCCACTAAATCTAACGGGAAAATAGCTAAATTGGCAACACTGGTTAAGATACTTGGATACTTTACCTCCTTTGACTGCATCAGAGTTTGATTATTGGGCTCATCGGGTCGATAGATCCCTAGAGGTTCCATGTTCAGACTGGACAGGCCAGCTCGCACATTCGCCCAGTCGCTCTCCTTGAGCTGCGAGCGCTCGTAGTAGATCCCGCCCAGACTTATACGCATTATGGGCGTATAGCGAATGCGCTTGATACCCCCGCTGGTCTGGTCCGTGAAAATCTCCGAGTTCTTGAGATGAAAATTGAGTTCCTCCGCATAGACGCCCACATCGAAGGCATGGCCAATGGGCTCATCGGACGGAGCGGGCGGAGGAGTCTCAAAGCTGGGCAAAAGATTCCAGGCCCAGCCAAACATGGAGTTTTGCGCCTCGTTGACGACACCCGGTTGTCCACTGTCGCTCGTTGGCGGCGCCGCCGACTCGGGCATGGCAAAGTTGTCCTCCTCAACGGCTGCCGGCTTGAGTTCCAGCAACATCTTAACCAGCTTCATGACCATCGGGAATTGCAGTGAGGAGACATTGATGTCCAGCGACTTGGTGAAGACGCCAATGCGCGTTGTGCTCGAGGTGCTGACGGTGTTGACATTGTGCTTCAGCAGGACGCGCAGCTCCAACGAGCAGCGATAGAGAATCGGCTCCTGGCACACCTCAATGCGGCCGGCGGTGTTGCGCTTGTCCAGGCAAATGGTCAGATCCGAGACCTGAAGGAGTTTGCGCATTAGGACATTCACCGGATTGACATCCACCATGGTGGGTTCCCATTTGTCGTTGGCCGAACTGAAGTTCAAATACTGGACATTCATGGACACGACAATGTCGTCCTCCACGTACTTTAGAATGATGTTGTGGCATTGCAAGTTGATGTTGTTGATGATCTTATTGACCACACCCGAACTGGTGGGGCCACCACCTCCTCCAGCTCCGCCCTGCTGCTCATCGAGCTCAACGGCACTGAGCGTCTGTCGGCGTCGCTCCTCCAGAAGCCGCTGTTTGGTCTCCTCATCGGGCAGCTTGGCCACAAACTCAATCGTATTGATCTCGATTCTCACGGGCTCCGATGTCAGCTTGGTCCATGGCACCTGAATGGACAGCTCGTGAATGTGGCCGGAGACCAGTTCAATGGGCAACTTCAATTCCTCTTGGAGCACGTCCAGGCGTAGGTCCAAGTTTTGGAACGTCACCTCACCCTCCCAGAGCGACACCTGTGCATCTTCGTCGCGAATGTTTTTCACATATTTCGCCACGTAGTTGAGCAAAATTGGTGTAATGTAGGATTCTAGTTTGAACATTATCGCAGCCCGAGCACACGTCGACTCAGCGCGTTAACCGAAACTCCAATGGGCTGTCTAGTTAATCGATTGTCGCCGTATCTAATTTAATGCACATTCTGTTAATTTTGTTGCTCAAATTGTTGACCGAAAGACAAAACAAAATAACATTTGCTACAGTATTCAATTGTTTACTTTTTTGGCCCCGGCTTTCAGTGTTGGCTAACGCTCAAATGTTCTCCTGCCAAACTACACTATGCAGCAAACATGTGTATGAACACGTTTTGCAAATGCAATAATTTATGAATGCAGCATTAATTTCAAAATTAGTTTTATATTATTTATGCCAGCTTATGCGATAATAAAAGTGCAGCTATATAAATGTTGTAAAGTTGATATTAATGCTATTCCGGGAATCGTTTTAGATTTGGTTTAGATTTGGTTTAACCAAATCGAAATCAGTTAACGGAACGACCCTTTTTGCACACTGATTAATTTTAGATTTCGTGAACAGCTGACAGCCTGGGCGAACAGTGATTTGACAACTAAAATGTATACAAAAGAGGACGTAATTGCACAAAATGCCGAAAGAAAGTCAGAAAAGGATATTTATAAACGTATTAAATGAAAGTTTGCTCATTGAAAATGTTTTTATTGAATATTCGCAGATTTCCAATGTAAACAAACACCATATTTTACACAGCTGTGACAGTTTTCATTTGAAACCATATCAAAATCAAAACGAAATTAGCCGCAGAGCAGATTTCACGAAAACAATTAGTAAGACCACATTTCCCTCATCTGAACTGTGCACACTGAAAATTTTGTATGGAGCAGCTGTGAACAGCTGACTACGAAATCTAAACCAAATCTCAAACGTTTTCCGGAATACCATTATTAAGATCCTTAAGTTTTTCGATAATTCGTTGCATTGGTTAAAAAAAATCGATGTTCTGTTTGGTCTTACAACACTACTTTCAACAATACAACTTGTCGTATCGTGCAGCGTCTCCACGTCTTTCAATCAGCTGTTCCAACAACTGTTGTTGTCAGCAACGAGGGGCCACAGGTTCATTTCAACATTTAAAATGCCACAAATTACAAAATCTGACGAGGAATTTGGTAAGCCCAATATAATATTAAACAATTGATATACTGATTGTGCACTCTTTTAGATGTAGTCAAGTACTTTCTGCAGCTGCTCGACGATGACAAGGACTTGTCCAGTGGCATTGCGGCCATTAAAACACTGCTCATGATATTGGAAAAGAAACAGTGTAAGAAACAATCAGAGAAAGCATTAAACCCTTTTGTTTGATTCACTCAACTACCTTTTTTAGTTGGCACCATACACATTCTGCACACCACAATGCGGGAAGCGGTCGCTGCCATGCGGAACACGGATCTGTCCATTGCGGCCATCGTCTCGGCTGGAGAATTGTTTTGCCGCTTCATCACACTAAGCCTGGACGACAAGCACATGGAGGAGTGTCGTCAGATCATGTTGAATCGTGGCAAAATCTTTCTCACCAAGTTGCTCAATTCGCGTCAGGTGATTGCCCAGCAGGCGCAACGCTTCATCAGCGATGGCTGTCGCATCCTCACACATTCGCGCTCCCGCGTTGTCCTCAATGCGCTGATTGCGGCGTCGAAGAACAAGAAGTCGTTTCACGTATTTGTCACGCAAGGCGGCGTCGGCAACTCTGGGTAAGCACACATCTGGATGTGAAGATACGCCTTAATTAATACCCAACTCGTTTTTAGTGAGGAAATGATTCAGGATCTGCAGGCAGCGGGCATTGATTGTACGCTTATCTTAGACTCTGCCACCGGCTATGTCATGGAATCGGTGGACTTTGTGATGGTGGGCGCTGAGGCGGTCGTGGAGAGCGGCGGCATCATCAATCGCATTGGCTCATACACAATGGGCCTGTGTGCGCGGGAGATGAAGAAACCGTTCTATGTGCTCTCGGAGAGCTTTAAGTTCTCTCGCCTATACCCATTGAATCAACGAGATCTTCCAGACGAGTATAAGGTGAGAGAGCGTCGCATTCAATGGAAATTAATTAACAGTTGGCATTTATTGTTTTTTTAGTATTCTCGCAAACATTTAAATGACGTGTCCAAGGTGCATCCTCTGGTCGACTACACGCCCCCTGCATACATCACGCTGCTCTTCACGGATCTGGGCATTCTGACGCCATCGGCGGTGAGCGATGAACTGATCAAATTGTACATGTAACCGAACCGAATCGAACCGTCAATAAAAATGCTTGTCTTGAATTAAATACATGCGATTATTATATACGATTATATATATGTATGTATGTAAACTAAATAAGTAAATTTTCCATGTACATTCACATTTTCCGCTTAAAATTTATACTTGACGTTTGTGGCTAGAAGTCATAATAGTCATCGAAATCTTCGGGATCGTTCTCGATGTCGAATTCAGAGGCCAAATCATCATAGATTGCCATGCTCCCATCGCTGCTGTTGCCATCTCCGTTGGTGTACTCGCTGTTGTACTCCTCGAGATCATCGGAATATGCATCGCTCTCCCCATCCATGGCATGTGCGCCGTGTGCCGCCAAATGTTCATCATCGTCATCGTCAGACTCATCAACATCACTGGCATTCTGTGTAAAAGAAGGTTTAGTAAAGAAGTGCATAATGTTATTCAACATGTTCACCCACCACTTGACCCGTTTGTATATTTATCTCGATCTGCAGTCGTATGTCCATGACCAGAAAGGCTGTAGTGACCAGCACCGGTATGGTCAGACGACTCTTCCAGGCCAAATCGGTGAGAAAGAGAAATACATTGCCAAACGTTGAGTCCATCATGATTTAATTACTTTGTTCCTCCTTCTCTTGCTGCTGCTCTTCTTCGATCTGCTCTTCCAGTGCGTCGTGCTTCACGATGTGCAGTGTTTCACCCACCGTCACCGCCTGCACGGGCAGCAGATGACGATGCAGCCGACCGCTTTCAATGGGCGTCTCAAGCTCGAGCAGCTGCTCAAGTGTGGTTGCTGGCAAACCGTCCGATGCCAACAGATTGCGCATGCAATCCTGTTTCTTCTCCTGCAACGAATCCAACAATTTGGCGCCCTTTTGCACTCGCTGCAGTTTGCGCTCTACAAAAATAATTCAAGTTGCATTACATTACATTAAATACATTAAACAATCTATAGTTACCTAGTGATTGCAAGTAGTTCGCCGAGTCTGGCAATGGTTCAATTTGTGTGGAGCCTGTAGCATTACTTTCCGCTTTGTGGATTTCGTCGTCAATTTCCTCAGATTTTTGCGTCTCCGATTTATTGGGGTTGAAATTATCCTCGAATTTTTTAATCACTTCTGTGTTTCCGTTCTCTTGTATTTTTGTGCTATCGTTTTTCACTTGCCAGGGATCGGCATCGCAAACTGACATGTTTTACAAACTGAAAACAACAAACTTCGGCATTAATTTCTCAAATAATTCAGTTACTTTCAAGCAAAGTATTTTCACTCGTCATTAACACCCACACATACATATATATGTATGTGTGTGCTGCTAATTGTGACAGTTAATTGCGACTACATATTTTAAGCTTGATTAAACCAAGTATCTGTTACATTAAGTGTATTCCACTCACCACTCATATATCCGCAACTTCACAATAATTATTCTCGGTTTGTGGAATTATTGCTTATGACTTATTTTATTTACAAATTGAAATAGTTATTTATTTATTTCTCCAACTTGAAGGTGTGTTGCAAAGTGAAAAAACAGCGCTGCTTTGAGTTATCGATATATCAACCATCGATAATTCATTCAAGGCTTTCGCAACACTGACCAAAGAACAGCTGTTTTGTTACAGAGCGGTGTTAATATTAAAAACACTTGATTAAATTTGTTAAATACAGATTTAGCTATGGATATTTCGGCGCTGTCGGAGCCAGTCTTCAGTGCCTCCGATTGGATAAATGCCAACTACAAGAAATACAGGGATGAGAATGGGAAGAATGATGGTGCAACTGCCACATCGTTCATCCAAAGCTACGTGGCCAAGTTGCAGTTGTATGTGCAGCAGGTTAACTATGCCGTAGAGGAGTCCAGCCAGCAGGTTGTGGCCAGTATGCCGCGCATTGCCAAGGAAGCGACAACGCTGCAGTGCGACGTGGCAATGCTGCAGCAAAAGATGAGCGCAATGCGTCAAGAAGTGGCGGCCGTGCAGGAGGAGACGGGTGATTGTATGGCCACCTTGGAGCGCCTCAATACGTTGCAGACCAAGCTGCAGGCGGCCAAGGAATCATTGCAGGAGTCTGATGGCTGGGGCAACTTGCTCGCTGAACTGGAGGATTGCTTCGAACGCAATGATCTGAAGGTAAGTTGGGAAATCTTTAAATTTGACTTATTACTATAATAACATTCAATGCAGGGAGTGTGCGATAAGCTGACGGCGTTGCAGAAATCACTGCAGGCACAGGAGCAGCTGCCTGGACATGCTGAGCGCCAAACGCAGGTGGAGGATTTCAAGAATCGACTGGAAGCCATGGCTTCACCCAGTTTGGTGCAGTGCTTTGCCGAGTCCAATTTGGAGCAGTCACAGCGGCATGTGGAGATCTTCAGCAGCATTCAGCGACTGCCGCAGCTGCATCAATACTATCGTGCCGTGCAGAAGAACGTGCTGCAGCAGCAGTGGAAGCAGACGCTGGAACTGCAAGTCACCGACTCCCATCAGCATTTCCTCACACTCTTCTACGACCAGCTGCTGCAACACTGTCAGCGCCAGTTGAAGTGGTGCGTGCAATTGTTTGGCGACGAATCATCATCACAGCCGTTTCTGGTCATTGCCGAGCTGTTACCTTCACTGCAGCCAACACGGGATGCCCACATACTGCAGCTGCTGAAGACCTCGAACGAGCGTCTGGAACTGTTGGGCCAGTATGCCCAGGCCAATCAAAGCTTTGTGCTGCATCTCAACTCCATGCTGGAGCAGTCACACATTGTATTGCCAGCGGACTTGCAGCGTCAGCTGGGCGAAGCCATCTTTGAGTATTTCCACAAGTTTATCAATCAATATCCACGTCTGGAGGAGACACAGCTGTCCACACAAGTGGATCGCCTGCTGTCCAATCAGGCTACGCCCAGTGATGCAGTGCATCATCTGGAGGATAGCACACGCAAGCTCTACGAATGGCTGCAGCAGGCGCGTGCCCGCTGCGCCGCCATAACCAACGATCTGGCGCTGTGCAAGCTCATCACGGTGCTCAATGGCATCTTCAAGCGCCAGCTGGAGAACTTCAATCGCACACAGCGACAGCTGAGCCTCAGTCTCGGCAGCAGCAGCAGCGTGGCAACGGGAGCAGCTCGCAGCGAGAACTGGTCGCTGCTGCAGTACACCATGTCGCAATTGCAGTGCCTGGCGGACTTCCAGTTGCAGCTGCATCAATTCGAGCAGACCCTGCACAGCCGCCTGGTCACGTTGTCCAGCCGCCTGCAGAAACCATCGACTGGCAATCAATCAACCATCAGCATCTATCAGACCTGTGATCGCCCGACACACACCCAGCTGCTGGCCAGCATCGCGGACTATCAGACGAAGCGCGCGGAGGCATCGGCAGCCACCAGTGCGGACAGTCTGGGCATCTTTCCCCAGATCTACGCCACGCTGAAGTCGTATCTGACCGAGACGCACGACATTACGTTGAGCATACTGCTGCAGCCCATCGAGGTGCATCTGGCGCACATACGTCCGCCCGTGGAGGCGCACACCTCGGCCGGGATTAACATGCCCGCCTTTAGCTTTGCCCCGCAGGAGAGCATCACCCAGATTGGCCAGTATCTGCTCACCTTGCCGCAGCATCTGGAGCCCCTGCTGCTGTCCCCGTCGGCGCTGCTCAAGCAGGCGCTGGAACTGTGCAACATCAAGTACACCCAGGCGATTCCTTGTGCGGATGTTCTGCTCTCCCTGGTCGTGGAGCAGTGCTGTGTGCTGTACCAGGCGCAGATCATGCAGATCAAGTCATTGCCCGCCTCCGGCGCCACACAGCTCGGCGTGGACATTGAGTACTTGTCGAATGTGCTGGAGGAACTCGGTCTGACCATCAACCTGCAGCTGTCGCAGATCCTCATCCTGCTCAAGGCTGCGCCCGAGCAGTACCTCAGCCTGAGCAGTGGCTGTGAGCCGCGTCTGGTGACAGCCATCAGGCAAATGCGCAACATTATATCCACACAGTAGTTGTGGTCGGTTGTACCCAGTACAAATTCCATATGATTCCCTATAGAAAATATCGCAAATAAAATTAAAAATTGGACAAGATGTCGCATGATTCTACATACGAATGTCGAAAAATATTACTCAGAATACTGAAATTCGGAAAAAAAAGGTGAGGAATCGAATAATTAGGATTCCAAAATTAGGAATCCGAAACTAGGAATACAGTTATCAGGAATTCAAAATTAGGAAGACAAAAATTGGGAAAGTAAAAATTCGGAAAAAGAATAG
This sequence comes from Drosophila recens, assembly GCA_037043495.1. Lineage (NCBI taxonomy): Eukaryota > Metazoa > Arthropoda > Insecta > Diptera > Drosophilidae > Drosophila > Drosophila recens. The sequence goes on along the minus strand of JBAMBJ010002670.1, from coordinate 45,980 downwards.
GAAAACTAAAATTGGGAAAAATCGAAGTCCTGATTTTGAAATAAATGGTTCGACAAATTTTTAAAAAAATATTTTTGATTTCGGCTTTTTCCTATTTATTAGCAAAAAGACAACATTTGTCGAACCATTTATTTCAAAATCAGGACTTCGATTCGAACCATTTATTTCAAAATCAACATGTTCATATTGTGTGCCACCTTATATAAAATATCAACAATTTTTTCATCTTTGTGGTGGTCGTATGTATTGAATAGCGTTTTTAGACGGCTGCCCTTTCATATTTTGATTGTTTTTTCTTCGGGCCAATTCTCCAATAACAGGAAAACCAAAGATACTTTTCCCAATTTATTTCTCCTAATTTTTGTACTCTGAATATTTTTCTAAGTTGAATTTCCTAATTTATGATTCCTAATTTTTTCTTCCCAATTTTGGATTCCTAATACTTTATTCTTGTTTTTTTTTTTCATCTTTTTTTAAATTCTCTAAAAAAGTTTCGAAATTCGTATGAGTATCTGTCGGATATCCGATGCATCTTACAGATTGAATCCAATAAAAGAAAACGCAACGCATTCAAATGAATAAAAATTATATTATGAACACTTAATTTCTATATAGTTAAAACACTGATTAGGTTAAACTATCTGGGTGCCACAGAAATCTCTTTCACCTGAAAAATGACGTAAATTTCATACAAATGTACGTCAAATTCAAGTGAAAGAGATTTCTGTGGCACCCCAGTATATGTATATATTTAGAATACCCCACTAAGAAGATGTTACTACCACCTGCATCTTCTGCTCCTTGGCATTTACATTGTGCGCCTGCCACCAGCCACTGACGTATTCCCGCAGGCTGGAGAGGGCGAGGACGCAGTGGGTGTCCAGCTTCTGATCCACGGCCAGCCAGTCGCAGTACTCGGAGCGGGGACAGGCGTAGGTGCCGCCAAAGGTGCGCAAGTATCGGACACTCGCAATCTGATCGGGCCAATGACGAGCGACGCAGTCGAGCAGGAGATCCAGCTGCTGGCCGGACACGGTCAGGTATTGGCCACTGCTGGTTGCCGTCTTCTGCAGCACATTGAGCAGACGGGCGAGGCCAGGAATCGAGACACGTGGCGAAATCAGGGGCAGCAGGTGAATGACCAGACGCTGCAGACGCTGTTGGATGTGGGCGTGGTCCGGCAGCTCGGATTGACTGGCTCGCACAGCATAGAACAGATTGTTGACAATGCTAACGATGCCCTCGATGATGTCGAACTGATGGAACTGCGTGTCCCGTACGACGCCCATCAGCCAGGATAGGATGCCCACATGCTCCAGCATGATCTTGACCGCGCCGGGAATCTTCACACAGGTGGAGAGCACCGAGAGCAGCAGCAGATTGGTGTCCAGATTGGCCAGATTGGAGCAATAGAAGCTGAGGAGCACTTTGAAGGTGTTGGTGGACACGAGCAGGAAGAGATCCGCCGAGCATTTGATGCCATTGCCGAGCAGCTGCACGATGAACTCCCGGTACTGTTGATGCTCCGGCTCCGGGGAGTAGAAGAAGACATTGAACTCGGGTATCGTCTGGAAGTTGAAGCTCTGCTTCAGCTGCAGGTACATCATCATCCGCTTGTACAGCAGATGCGTGGGATCCGTGCTCAGGTTGAAGCTGTTCGCGATGAACAGGGCCGGGATCAGGGGCACCCGGGGAGTGCCGCCATGGGTGCGACGTTGTGCCAGCCACGATTTCCGCAGCTCACTCAGTCCGCCCTGGATGTTGTCGTAGGCCTGTGTCCACAGCGGTTTCTCATAAAACTTGGACAGCTCGAAGTGGGTGCGATAGCGTTGCTGGCAACACGCGGCCGCCAGTCGCATGTCCTTGTCCAGCGAGGACAGGGCACAGAAGCTCAGGGCGAGCAGTCCGTTCTGCACGGGCCACTGCGCCCGCACCACGGACTCGGGTGCGAAGCAGTGCATCATCAGGGGCAGCATGAAGGCCGGATCATAGCACTGCTCGTAGAGTTCCTCCCGCTTGGGGCACAGCCTGCGAATGTCCTGGGCAAACTCCGTCACGCCCTCCTCAATGCGCTGCTCCAGCGAATTGTCACCAAAGCGCTGGGATTTCTGGAGGGGATTGGGGAACTGCAGCTCGGGCAGCTGCTGGCTGGCGTGCAGCGTGCGCCAGATGGGAAAGTTCTCGATGGTATACTGGCAGCTGGGACGCACAATCAGCGCCAGCACCTGGGCCACGTTCGTCTCCTGCTGCTGCAGCTTGGCACGCTCATCCGCGTCGGCGGCACGGAGCGCATAGTGGGCCACGGCACTCTCGCCCCAGATGAAGGGACGATACTGGGCCAAACCCACGTCGTGGCGTTCGTAGTGCTCCAGCAGGGCCAGAGCATAGCGATCGGAGGGCGACAGCTTGGCGTGATAAGCGCCCAGAATGACGGGGATGTGGGCGGCGTGCAGTGCCGACGGCGCCTTGCGGGCCAACGTCTCCAGCAGCTGCAGCAGATGGGTCTTCACTTGGGTGGGTTCGCCCAGCAGGTGATCGTAGCAACAGGAGTGGGTGCAGACCATCTCGTAGAGCAGACCAGCTTCCTCTGCCTCTGGCGCCTGCTCCTCGCTGTAATCCGCGTAGAGGCGATCGCAGAGATAGGCCAACAGCTTGAGCAGCAGTCCATTGATGTGATCCTGCTCCTGCTCCGGTGTCTGATGCTGCTCCTCGGCCATGTGCATGGCCTGCTTCAGACAGCTGCGACAATAGTTCAGCCAATGCGGCGCCTTCAACAACCGACTCCAATCCAGCAGCTGATCCTGATCCTGGCCAGCGTGCATCCGCCACCAGTTGTAGCAGTTGAAGGCCAGCTGCTCCAGTTTCTCCACTTGCACGCTCTGCTTCTTCAAGTCCAGCGCCAGCATTTGGACATTCAGATTCACGTAGCTGACGAAGATGTTGCCCCGCTGCTTCTCATCCTTGCTGGCGGCGATGGCCTGCTCGTAAATCTCGTGGAGCACACGCATCTGGAAGAGCTCCGCGGCATCGAACTTGAGCTGCTTCTGGCAGTAATCCAGGCACTCCGACTTGGGCATGCAGTGGGCAATCAGCGACGCACTTGCCTCCGGGTGATCTTTATAGATTACAGCTGCCTTCAGTGGCTTCTCGATGCTCTTCAGGATGCCATTCTTGTAGGTTTGATAGCAACGCTGCAGCAGCGACTGCTCCAGCTGATAACCCCCGCCAAAGGCCACATCCAGCAGCGGATAGATCAGCTCCTTCTGCTCCAGATGCTCGGGCAGCAGCTCGGCAAAGATCCCCGCCAGCTTTCCATTCCGCTGAAGCAACAGGCAGGCGAGATTGACCGCCGCCTTGCTCAGCTTCCGGTTGGAGCTGGAAAAGAAGCAGGCGAAGAACTCGGCATCACATGTGGCCAGATGATGATGCTGGCTGCTGAGGAACTGCAGCATTGCCGTCTCCAGCTGTTCCAGTTGCTCAGTTATTGCCGTGTCGCAGAAATCCTTGTAATATGTTTGTAGCTTTCTGATGGACTCGCTGCAATCCACGGGTTCCGGCAGCTGGGCCAAACGCCGCAGCAGACGCAGCAGCAGCTCATAGTAATGATTCGTCTTGTTGCTGGACATGAAGTAATCGCCAGCTTGCAGTTTCTCCGTGAGCAGCTGCAGCATCTGGGCACACTCTTGAGCATTCATCTCAAAGCTGTCCACGAGGGCGACACACTCCAGCAGCTGGGCAGGCTCGGAACCGGCTCCAGAGTGGGATCCAGACAGGGCAATCTCCAGAGCAAGCACCAGCTGCAGTCGGTAGAAGGACGTGTAGCTGGCGAACTTGGGCAGTGTGCGGCAATGCTCCGTGAGACGCCTCAGGAAGCTGACGGAGTGCAGCTGCGTCTCGCTCGTCTCGCTGAGCAACTGCGTCGCCCTCAGTTGACTCAATCGCATGCCATAGATGTAGTGCAACAGTCGCTCCGTGTGCGTTTCCTGCTCCTGCTGCTGCTGTTGCTTCTCCTCGCTGGGCAGCTCGATGATCATCTGGTTGCCATCCGCCTGGCTGGCAATCTGCAGCAGCTTGATCAGGGAGTCGGCAATCAGTTGGGCTTGCTGTCCATTCAGTTGTTGACCCTCCACCAACTGAGACAGGAGGAAGAGCAGATTGTGGGCATAGATCATGTTGCGACGCGGATTGCGCAGACTTGGATCCAACTGCATGGTCTCGTTCTCCTCCAGCTGCAGCTCAAAGTGTTCGACGGGCGATGGCTTGAAGATCTGCTCAAAGGATTGCGTCGGCTGCTTCAAGATCGCACGCTGCAGTGCGTCCAACTGCGGCCAGTGCTGGCCAATGGCAGCGGGCAGTTGACTTGGCTTCGACTGTTGCCAGTTTTGCATGTAGGCCGTGTGCTGCTCCAGCTGCGCGCTGTACAGATGCTGCACTTGCTCCGGCTTGCTGTGATACTGATGGAGCAGCACACAGACCAGCTCCACATAGGCATCATACGGTGGCTCGATGGCGACGCCCTGGAACAGCAGGGGCATCATCTTACTCAGCGTCAGCGTCTCCACATAACCCTGCACCGTCTGGCCCGCCTCGATCTGGGCAAACAGCTTGCGAAGATTCTCCACATTGGTCGCCGTCTCGGCTGCATTCAGGACGGGCAACCGTTTCACCTCCGCCACGTTCAGGGAGAGTATGGCCAACAGTATGGTGGTCACATTGTCCACGGTCCCGGCATCAAAGCCAATCAACGCCTCCAGCCAGATGTCAATCTCATAGCTGGACGAATCAAACATGCCCGTATTGTGGAACAGGCAGTGCAGCAGCTCTCCAGCTTCCGTCTTGACCTCCACGTCGTCCAGATTGTAGGCCTTGACAAAGGAGCGAAAGACCTTCTCGAAGAGCTTCTCCTGCGGATGCAGCGAGCGCGGAAACAGCAGCAGTATCGCCTTAATCGACTTTAGTTCTAGTTTAATCTTCTCCACCTTGCCCATCGCACCGGGTTTATGATCGGCGGCATCGGCATCGGGATCATCAAAGTTCGTCTCATATAGCGGACGGAGCACATCCAAATAGTTCAGGATTTGGCTCGTCTTGTTGACAAACGCGCGATTCTCCTTGCACATCAGCAGCACCAGCTCCAGGGTGACCGACAGATGCTCCAGCACATTGACAGTCGGGTCCTTGCGATTCTGAATACTCTTATACAAGGAGTACAGTATACTCTCGATGGGCGGAAAGTTCACCAGCACATGGTTCAACAACTCGAATTTGAAGCGACGCAACGAGTTTCCAGCTTGCTTTGACTGCTCCCGCTTGGCAACTGCAGTCACATAGTTGCTGTACTGCGTCATCATGGCCAGGAGCAGGCGGTTGACCGCCAGACGCACCTCAAAGTTGTCGCTCTTCAGCAAGCTCCTGCGCACAATGATAAGCAACGCCTCGACCGGCAGACACAACTCCTTGATCCAAAAGGTAAAGTCGGTCAACGTCATCTTGTCCATGGCGACGGACAGGGAGGTGGGTGGAACAGCCGCAATCACCTGGGCCAGCATATCGATGCCCCGGGGCAAATCTGTTGGAGACATGCGCTGCGGATTGACATAGTTGGAGAAGTTGCGGGCCGAATGCCTGCCCAGATCGGGACAGGCTTGCAGTGTCTTCAGAATCAGCTCAACCTTACGCTGGTCGGCAAAGGGTCGGTGGAGGGATCCCATCAGCTTGCCCTGCAGCTTGTTGTGCTTCTGGCGATAGTTGGTCATGGCATCGAAGCTGATCCCGTGTTTCCGCGAGGTCAGCAGCAGCAGGAGCAACTGGTGCACGGCAGCAGCGACTGCCTCGCGATGCTCCGGCTCGTAGTTACTATCAACAATGTCCTTGCGACCGCTGTACTTATTAACCAGGCCTTGAGGTCCCTCCCAGTCGTAGAGACGGCTGAAATGCTTGCAGCACTCCAGATCAAAGACGTGCACCTTCTTCGTCTTCAGGATGTTGCCATTCTCCAGCACATATTGGCGCAAGGTGTTCAAAACCACGCAGACGGTGACATGGTCATCGTAGACCAGACCCTTGGCCAGCACGCGAATCAAATGCGCGCGATCCAGAATGTTGCGGATGAGCAGCGTATTCCCGTCGACCAAAAAGGCCAGTATAAAGTGTATGTATGCCTTGCGCACGGTCTCCTCATGCTCGTAATCGTTCCTGGAATGCGACAGCATCTCCTCCATGGTCCGCACATTCGACAATATGTCGTAGGAGCTGAGCACTTGGCGTCCCAGTTGCGGATCCACACATACGATTGCCGTCAGCAGTTTTAAAGCATTCCGGCGATGACTCGGATTCGCCGACTGCAGCAGTTGATCCAGCAGGGATCCATGCGCTTTTAGGAAGTAACGACCCGCGTGAGCCGCCGACTCCATGTGGCTCTTCTGATTGGTCAGTATCTCCATGATGATCCGTTGCAAGGCCTCGCACAGGTAGCCAACATGGAGAATGTTGCTCTTGTCGATGCGGTTGAAGGCTTCTGCCAGCTCCAGCGGCTTGCCGCGCTTCTCAATATACTTGGCCACGATCTTGGGCCTCGTGTGACACATGTACAAAAAGTGGCGTAACTCTATAAAGGATAGAAAATCACAGATTAAGTTGATAATTATTATTACCTCAGTTAAAGAATTATATGTGACAAACTTTTTTTGCTCCTCTTCGCGTTTCAGGTAAAAATACTTTATTTCTGAGAATGCAGTTTGGTTTAGTGATATTTTGTTATGTATAAACAACTATGATTTCCCCAATATCTGCATATTCGGTTTACCGTTAGCTCAAAAAGTAAGCGAGCCTTTGGCATTTGGTTATAAAGAATTATATGTGACATTTACATTTAGCCCACTGCTTTTGCTCGATAGTTGGTTTTAAAAGGATGAATTGCAATAATATTAATTCTTATTAAAAAGTTAACATACATATGTGTTAAAAAATGCATTATCTTACTTTTATGTGTATAACAGTTTGCAAAATGCCTCGTGGAACTAGCATTTTAGGGCATGAACAAGGATTAATCCTTGGAATGCTTGAAAGCGGTTCCAAAAATATTGAAACTGCTAAGAGACTCAATCGTCATAAGAATACAGTAAGTAATTTCCTTAAAAATCCAAGTGAACATGGAACAACACCACGCAGTGGACGGAAAACCGATATAGACACCCGATACAAACGTAAAATTTGCCGATTTGCCACCGTGGATTCAATGAGCAGTGGACAGATTAAGGCGTAATTGGGACTTAACGTAACAAGGAGTAAATTTATTCAAATAATCTATGAAAATCCAAATCCTAGACATACTCTTTGGTCCCTAAACTTAAGCTTTTACTTTGCCAAAGTAGGGCGCGCATGGACCTCGTACACAGATACCAATTCTGGGAAAAGGAATGGCACAATATTATTTCAAGTGACGAAAAAAAGTTTAATCTGGGCGGTCCTAATCGTTTTGAGTGATATAGGCGAGATTTGCGACTGGATCGATGCACCTGTTAAAAGCGTGGTCAAAGTGGTTGGCCGCTAACGGTATAGGCCACGTTTTGCTATATGGGAAAGAGTATAATATGGTATATATTGACAAGAGAGAATGCCGAAATGTATGAGGATTAATTGGACGACGAGTTGGCGTAGTTTGGTGGTCAGTTTTTTGGCGATGGCTGGACCTTTCAGCAGGATATTGTGCCAATACCCTGTGAAAAGCTGAGTTTCGAGTATTTTATTGAACAATTATCCCAGTTTAAAGGGACCAGCAATGGGTTCGGACTCCAATTCAATTGAGGATCTGTGGGATAAACTATCCGCTATAGTCTTAAAAAATTGCCGGCAGTCTGAGACAGCAAAAGATCTAAAATTGGCAACAGAACAAGAATGGTCAAAAAATTACCCTCCCACTTAAAGCCTCCCACATCAACACCAAGCCATTTCGTCAAAAATCTATTCTAATAGATAATGTAAGGTCTATTAAAGATTAATTTTACTAAATAACATCAAATTTATTAAATTTAAGTTAATTAAACCGTTAATATGAACATAATATGAAAAATCACATATAATTATTTATAATGAAGTAAAAATTCAGATTAAGTTTTGTCTGTATTGAAATAAGATTTCTGAAACTTTTTTTCTTGTTTTAGTTTTCTATTACTATAAGCAATAAAACTGCATACCACAAATTTTGTAACTTGCACTTGTACATTTCTAATTCAACAAAAATATGCGTCACATATAATTCTTTTACTGAGGTATATTGACTTGTCTTAGACACTCACCTGTTATAAAGTTATTGCCAAGTAGTTTGCTACGAAAATGCATCATTTTGAAATCATTGGGAAACCACTGTTGTTTCTCTTCCGGCTCAAAGCCGGAGTCGGGACTGATTTCAGCCTCCTCTGGTTTTCCATTCTGTGTGTTTTCTTTTTCTTTTGGTGGATGTCGTGGCTTTCGCTTCTTCGCAGGCGACACAGAATCAGCCTGCGTCTCCTTGGCTTCATCGCCCTCTTCTGCCTGTTCCGTATTCACCTGCTCTACGTTTTCCTCTTGATTGTCGGCATTTGCTTTTGCCTCTTTTGCTTTCTTCTTCTTTGGCGTGTGAGACTCCTTGGGCACTTTTTTTGGCACCGCAATTTCAGCATCATCCTGTTGCTCTTCGGCTGCGGCTTCGTGTTTTCTTTTTCTTCTATTTGATTGTATTGCCATTTTCTGTGCTTTTTATATTAAACTTGTAAATGAACAAGCTAAAGTTAATACAAATTTTAAATAGTTTTTAACACGAGCGGCTCGCACGTGTTGTGGCCCGACTTCAACAAGTATTTTAAAGTCTCTTTTATCGTTATCGTTAGCGCTATCGTGCAACAGTTGAGTTCGCAGTGTTGTAAAATGCTTGCTGGTGCCTTTTATCGATTTTGTTTTGCAGTCGATTTATTGCTGATTAAAACTTAATTGATCAATAGAGACTGGTCCCATTTAATTATTTTTATAAAATGAATTCAAAAATATAATGTACAAATTCAATAAACCAAGAAAACTATAAATTTTCTAAAATTATGAAGTTCACTTTAAAATTGGTTTGGTGCAATTTTCACAATTCTATGTTGAAAATTAGGCATTTTCCAAATTAAACTAAATTTTTTAACAATTTCCCCAAAATAATAATCTCAAGGAGTTGTTCATCCCTCAATGTAAATTTTAATAGAGCTTCATTTTAATGAACATTCAACAGTTATTGCCTAAATTTACTTTAATACTTTAATAATGTATACGTGTTATACTCGTATTGAATTTGATCTGCACATGTGTGTATTGAACATATCAATCCTTGTCCTATATAGATGTCTGATTTGTTGGGTCGGCTTTGTTAGTCATCTTCAAGTGCAATGTTGGTAGCACCACCTCCAAAAGCAGAAATGCCGGAATTTGTACCAGGTTGGCTGGTTACTGCTGGGAATTCTGGTAATGTTGTCTTTCGTTGCTTACCTGGCGCCGGCGGCACAGGTGGCAAATCTACAGATTTGCTTGTACCTAAAATAAATCAATTATACATTCAATTATTTATGTAAAGTTCGTTCTTTAAATATTTAATCACTTACTACAACAACCACCCATAATAATTAAAAGATTATCGAGGATCGTTCGTTCCGTACAATGAAAAGAATTGAAAGAACTGAATTAAAGAAATCAAACCGGTGACCAATCGGCCATGGTATCTTTATAAGCATGTATGTATGTATGTATGTAGACCCGACGTGCAAACGATTCACAGTTTATTGATAAGGAGCTTTTGGTTTTGTTTTAAAATGTAAAGTGGGTTATTTACGGCTACGGCAGTTATCTACAGGGTCGGCAGCATTGGTTGGCTAGAAATATACGTTTGCTCTACGGTTTCAGGGCATAAGCCAAGTCGACTGCGACCAAACCCTAGCTGTGAATTTACCAATTAAGATAAGTTCTTATCAGAAAGCGTTGGTGGATTGATTTGTGTTTTATGCCCGCGACTGAAATTCAAACCATAAGAACATATCGAAAGTCGATTAATACTATCGAACGTTATGTATTATGTATTTTGTTAATTGTCAATTTCGAGATTCAAAAAAGTAATTAATACAAATTCACACACTCAATGATGATCTTTTTTAGTTATAAAACAAGTACTCAGAAAGTCCCCAATAAGCGGACAAAATTTGAAAGCATAATTGGCCCGCCAATTTGATATTATGCATCGCTTAACAACACTGCCATTTGATCAGCTGTTATGGTAGTGCGCATGATTTGGCTCTCTCGATCTACCTCTCTCGCTCTTTCATTCTCACTCAAACGGGGAGCGAACCGAAACGTAAACAGCGTCCGCTGCCATTTCACGCTTTTCTGATAAAAATGTTTTAAATCAAAAAGTGTTAATTAAAACCGAAATCAAAGTCAATGTGGCTGTGGACGCAGACGGTTCGTGTTTGTGCGCGTGAACGTGGACAAAAATAAATCGCTTGCAGCATCTGCTTAAATTAAATACTAAATTAATTTCGTGCCAGAACAGACAGACGACTGAAGAAACTGAGAGCGACGACGTTTGGCGCTCGTGAGCGTGCTTTTGCATATTTTTTGTGTTTATGTTCTACCTGACATTCTGTGGCATCAGTTGTGAATGTCAGCCGCAAAGTGAACGAGACGAGAAATCACGGCCAAAAGCAAATAAACAAGAATCATTAAATTCGGACTCGCTCCCGCTAAAGAATTTACAATATATTAAATTAACAATTACAATTTAGTTTTGCGTGGCAGCCAGGGCCAAGAAAAAAAAGCAAAAAAGAAATCAACAATCTCCAATTGCTGGCTGGCTGTAATACGCCGCCAACTGGCAAAGACGAGACGAAGAGTGCGTCGCAATGGATGATGAGTTTAAGCTTTGCTGGAAGAATTTCCAGGACAACATTGCCAGCGGATTTCAGAACTTGTACGACCGCGGCGACCTGGTCGATGTAACGCTGGCCTGTGATGGCAAACTGCTGCAGGCCCACAAGATTGTCCTGGCCATATGCAGTCCGTACTTTCAAGAGATATTCACCACCAATCCCTGCCAGCATCCCATCAGTAAGTAGCTACCATTTCACTGTTATACAAATCTCTGTAAACACTGTAATTATTGCCACGTTCTCTTCACAAGTTTTCTGTGTGCTGTTACGATTTGTTTAGCACTCGCCGCTGTTTGCCCAAAATGTTCACACGGCAGTTTCTATTGAGCCCGCCAAACTAACTGTGCGCCATTCATTGGTGGCAGTGCTGCCATTTTAACTACTTTATAGCTAGACTTGGCTATTTTAAGACTGAAGTAGTACAAAAATTGAAGAGTCGCAAGAGATGAAAAAAAAAAAAACAATTTGAATACTATTTTTGAAATTGCCAGATAACTGCAATATATTGATTATATTGCAATATATGCTTAATAAAATTAATATATTAATATATGCTCAAATATATTCTCGAGGCATTGAAATTTTTAAATAACGGAAATATTGAAGAAATAAGATTGTGTTTCGTTAAAATTCATTTTGTCAAGTAACAAAATTTTAAGCGGAGTCTTTAAATTATATAATAGGTCAAATAGGTCGTTGTTATTCGATTACAGATGTTGAACGAGATTTAAAATTAATTTAAGAAATTAAGTTTACTTAAAAACGAATTTTATAGTTTTATTTTTGTATGGTATTAACGGAGAAAATGTTGAATTCAACAAAAATATAAATTCTCCAGATGCCGTTGTTGATGTTGATAAGATAAATTGTTGTATCTAGCAAGAATAGGATATACCAAAAATATTACGAACCAACAATCTGAATGTCCTTATTTTAATTTAGCTGCAGTTGAACTTCCATAACTCGAATTTCTCTTTAACTCGAACTAAATGAGTGGCAGTAAAATTAATAAACTTATGAAAAAGAACCCTATAAGTCGAATATCTCCGTAGCTCGAACCTTTTTTTTTGAATAATGGTGATTCGAGTTAGGGAAGTTCGATTGTTCTTATAAAACTTTTCAAGAAAATTCGAATTTTTCTAATAAGTTTTAATAATAATTATTTCATGTAATGCTTGGCTTATTTTTTTTTGAAATTAACTATTTTAGCCGTTTAAATGCTGGCAACACTGATCGGTTGTAGTCGTGAATATACGAGTATACACTCTTATATTCGTATATACGCATTGCAAGTGGCAAAGTGAAATTTTATGACTGATACGCCCCGCTCTCCGCCTGTCCGTCCGTCCACCTGTCCGTTTATCTAAGCACGGCCGTCAGTTGTCAGATGCCAGGCGGGGGCACCGTTCGATATAAATCAACTTTATAATAAATTCGTTGTCACATTGAGCAGTTATCAAGCTGGAGATACTAGCACCATCCCAGTTTGGCCCAGTCTTGGCTCCGTCCTAAAAGGCAAATAAAACAATTTAACCTTATCATAAATCAAAAATCAAACAGAATTAGCTGCAACGACTGCTGATAATCCTCCTGTTGCATTCAGTATTTTGAGCTGTCGTCGCCACGTTGTCTCTAGCTGCAACTCCATTTCCATGCCTGCAACCGGTGTGTGCTTCCCTTGATAACAATGCTCCGACTCCGACTCCAAGTTTCATGTTGAGTGCATTGCTGACCTCATCAAATGTATAACAAATGCTTAACTCAAATCAACCTACATACATGGACTCTGGAATTGTTATAGTACATGGATATCATATCGCCTGGCTGATTGACTGACTGACTGATTGACTGACTGACTGATTGACTGACTGACTGACTTGCTCACTAGTTGGCCTACCACGACTTGCCGGGTTGCTGGTTAGCTTGTTGTACACGTCTGCTGCACGGTGGCTTTATCAGATCAAGCGGCAATAAACAACAATGTTTTATCTTTCAAGTAGCAGCAGAAATGTGCTACCTAACAACAACAACAACAACAACAACAATAACAATAATAGTAACAACAAGAAGCGAATAGAACCACAAGCATTATTTCCAAAAGATAAAGAATATTAATATACGCTATAAATAATGCTTTGGGGTAAAATAATTATAAATAAACCAAGTCATAATACAACAAAACGGACTTAAGGTGCTAAACAAGCCAAATCATTTGCTGTTGTTGTTGTTACAATTGTTGTTGCTACAATTGTTGCTGCTGCTGCTGCGTGTTACACTTAACAACACAGCAGCAACAACTGCTTGTAACAACAACAAAAGTCAAACATTTTATCTTTTTATCGCGTTCAACAATCATTTATTGCCCAACTGAGCAGCCAACTGGGTCCCCGGGGTCTAACGGCACTTCTGTCCGTCCACACACTCGAACACCTATTTTATTTCTATTTTTTTAAGCGAGATATTGATTAGGGGACACTCGGAGCTAGCTGTTGTTGATATGAATTGCTGTTGATATTAACATTGTTGTTGTAGTAGTTGCAGTAGTTGTAGTTGTTGTTGTCATTGTCGTTGTCGTTGCCGTGTCGCGATCGATATATACAAAATACTTAAAGAGCAATCCCACTTCTAATATTGTATATCTACGCCATTTTGCAGTCTACACTAATCCTCAAATACGAATACTCATTATCTAATTCCCATTCGATACCGTGCTCACTACGATTCGACTCGATTCGATTTGATTCGATTTCGTCTAGGTTTTATTATTGGCATAAATGGCAGCTTGAGTGTTTATCAGCTTTTTTGTGTTTAGTGCCTAGTACTCTGCTTTTTCTGGGTATCATTTGAAATCGTAAAATAAGATTTTCAACTTATGACCAAATGGTCAGATAACATACACACACACACACACGCACACACGCCCATTCAGACCTGGTCTCTAAGCCATATTGGCACTTAATACCCCTGAAATACAATTAGCGACTGGGCCATAGCCATAGTCTCCATTCTCAAGTGCTGCAGCGATCTGATCGAACTGTGGCTTTTGCTGATATTTCCAACAATAAATGTAGATAATATAATATCGATCGCTGAACTTGTCGTAAATATCAAACTCAATGTTATTTTTATAGTTCTGCAAGCTCTAATAGCCAAAGTTGCCAGAGGTGGCATATCCAGGAAGCGTTACGCTCCCAAGGGGGTTTCAAATTGAGCTAAATTTGTTATTGCTGTAGAAATATCTAAAATATATAGCTGTAATTGTTAAAAACATTAACTACATACTGTACTTGAATTTCTTTTAAATTTTTATAAATTTAAGATTGCACCTACTCCTTTTTATAGTTACCCCCTAGAAAGCGACGCCTCTGTTTCACAGGTGCCATTAATCGTTGCTTACGTATTTTACCGGGAGCACATTTTATAAGCGTATCATATAATATCAGACTTTGACATTGGGCATGTGAAATTTCATCGGTTTTTATTGGGCATTTGGGTTGACAAATATTAATTTATGAGTCAAATGGCAGTAGCAATAGATTTACTTATCGGCCTGCTTAATTCCTTGGCTAATACCCAAACACCCTAATATAACTAAGCCAAGATATACAGAAACTTGAATGGTTGCCCAAAACATTGTAAACTATTTTTACGCTATCACGTGCTATGAATTATGCTTCTATGGAACGGATATGATCTCTCTAAAAATAATCGTAAATGAATCAAGTTGAGCAAATATATTGAGATTATTGGGGAAATGTACGTTAGTTCTAATTATATAGATGTTTTAATTTAATGATGCTATTTTTTGTGAAGAGGATTTAACCTTGACACGATTTCACATCTATGAAATAAAATTCTATCGAAATGCTCCAATTTGTTTTATATACTTTAAAATTGTTATACTTTTCGAACCCGAACCCGACCTTTCTTTTATAATATAACGCGGAAATATAACGTAGAATTGGGAAAATTCTGAATTTTTTTAATTTCTTGAATGAATTTCGACTACAGTCAGAAATTACGGACAGAGTTTAGTGATCTTTCTGATCTTCTACTATCTATAAGGATTTATTTATTTTTTTAAAAATTCCCATGAAGATAGTTGTATTTGCTTTTGTAAATCTATCATAATATATGGTTTCTTCTCGTCGTAAAAATAAATTAAATATTATCTAGAATAAATTTTGTATCTCTGTAAAGTTGGATACTTTTTCAGATGAGTTAATGGGTAATATCAATTATCCTAAAGGGTATACGTGATAAATATCATATTGCAAATGGTCGATTGTAGGACTCGCCCTCGCTATGTTTTATCAGGTTGTAGTAAAGATTCGCTACTCGTGCTAACACGTCGAATACTCGACTCGACTCGACTAATATGGCGTTTATAGATAACATTTATTTGTTAATGTTTGTGTGTCGACATTGTCGAAATGCGCCAGCCCACTCCACTCCAAGTTAGGCGACGACAAAGAGAAACAAAACAAAAATAATAGAGAACTATTGCTATTGGGCGTTCTGATTCGATAAACATTTATCATAATCATAAAATAAAAATTTGTTCGACTGCAATCTTATTGGTTGTTGTGTCTCAAGTGGGCGTGGACTCTTTCCCGATGGGTGTCGGCAAACAATGTAGTTTCTACAATACTAGAACTGAAATCTCTGTCTAATATATTTTTAATATAATATATTAAATAGGTACGTATCGTAGCTGTCCTGCAACGTGCTGAGCTGATTACTCGAAATGGCGGCGAGTTCAAGATCTATGTACATATAGCTAAGCTGTGCGATATCAGTAAAGATCAACGGGGTTCAGGCATAAAAACAGAAACAGAAATGATTCTGGCATTTAAATAAGTGATATTTTTAAGCAAACAACCAACCCAGTCCAGTCCAGCCAGACAACAACAACAACAACAATTGAGAATCGTTGATCAACATCCAACCAAATGCCCCGAATTCGGACGGTTTGGATGTTCTTCCTTATCAATAGGGCACGGCGTTAGCGTATTTATCACGTTTTCCGTGAACTTTTGACAAAGTTTATCTACAGCTTCGTTCTAGCACACACACAGATACAGTGGAACGATCATTCGAACATTCGATCTGTGTGTGGATCTCTTTGTGCCCCAGCTTGTCCTATCTTCTATCCATGACACGTCTCTATCAAGGCAAATATACAAAGTACACGAGTATTTGCACTCGAGAATTTTGTCGACTATAGATTTGAGCTGAGAGTTAATATTTATCGCTGATAACAGATTGACTATATTATAATGTATATTTATTAAAAAAAGTTTCACAATATTTCCTTGCATTACAATATCGGGATCATCAGTCAAACACATGAGATTTGAGTTTTTAGATCGACCAAGACTCGACAAATATGCAAAGTATTCGAGAATTGTCTAGATTATAGATTCGAGCTGAAAGTTAATATTTATCGCTGATAACAGATCATTAACAGATCAACTACTCTATAATGTATATTTATTAAAAAAAGTTTCACAATAATTCGTTGCATTACGATCCTATCTGTAACAATATCGGGATCATCAGTCAAGCACATGAGATTTGAGATTTAAGTTTTTAGATCGCCCAAGACAAGACAAATATACAAAGTATTCGAGTATTTGTACTCGAGAATTGTCTAGATTATAGATTCGAGCTGAAATTTAATATTTATCGCTGATAACAGATCGTTAACAGATCGATTATAATATAATGTAGATTTATTAAAAAAAGGTTTCATAATAATTCGTTGCATTACGATCCTATCCCCAACAATATCGGGATCATCAGTCAAGCACATGAGATTTGAGTTTTTAGATCGATGACGGTTACAAAAGGCACATATAACACTCGGATTTTGATCTTTGCAATACAAAAAAAAAAAAAAAAAAAAACACGGACATGGCGACGCAGAGATACGGCAAACAGATAGGGAATCCGACGATGTCGATGTCGGGAGAGATGTCAGCGTCGCACGGTCAGATTAAGCAACCAACGAGCAGTCGATCGAGTTTCATATACATACATATAGAAAAGTTTGTTATTGAGAACAAGCGATAATATTGTTTTTTTAACTAGATGTTGATGCTCAGATGCCCGGTACAGTAGGACAAATATTATTTGGTTTAGAATTATAAATTGATTACATTTTATTATCAGTTAATGTTGTGATGAATACATGAGATCTTTATAAGTGTTGTTATTTTCTCTTTGACCCATTTAATAAGATGTGTACCACTGTGCACCAGAGTAGCAGCCGGACCGGACAGTTTCATAGGCCGTGTCGAAAGGCAGCGCCAGTGATGATATGACATGCTACTTATTTAATAATTATTGCTGCTGTGCTATAGACTGTTGTTGAGTTTATATTTAAGTTTTGTCAGATTTCTTATCATAGCTGTTTTTATGTATTGATTTAGTATTTGATGATAACATCTCCACTATGAATGTGACCTCCTTTCATTTGAATGTTTTCGTCGCAAACACACACACACACACAAGATAATACAAATTAATGAATATTGAAATAATTAATAGTTGAAAAATTCCCCTGCCTAATTTCTGGTAAATTTTTCCCCTCTGCCTTTTAGTCATACTCAAAGATGTGAGCTTCAACATCATGTGCGAGCTGCTGGAGTTCATGTACCAGGGCGTGGTGAATGTGAAGCACACGGAGCTGCAATCGTTCATGAAGATCGGGCAGCTGCTGCAGATCAAGGGACTGGCCACCAATTCAAATGCCTCGCCCGGCTCCAGTGGCTCGGAGAAGTCTGCTGGTCAGATGACAACTGTGCCAGGTGATGAGCCCAACAACAGCAGCAGCAACAGTAGCAACAACAACACAAGCAGCAACAATAATAATAACAATAATAATAATAACAACAACAGCAGCAAAGCGGATGCGGATCATAATGACTCCAAGAACAGCACACAGAGCAATTCGCGCACTTCGACTTCGCCGAATGGATGTCGTGGCTCCGTCAGCGATCCCAGTCATCTCTTTGCCCAGAGCAAGCGCTCGGCTCCCGCGGAATTCAACAGCGATTCTCTGTCCATTTATTCGCGGAAACAGCTGCGACGATCCTTGACGGAACAGAGCGAGAGCGGGGATAATGCGGACACTGCCAGCATGGAGAATGCCCTCAACGCGGAGGAGTTCTTTCTGCCACCCATACCGCACATCTCGATGGGGGAACCGCGCTACGATCTGGGCAGCCTGAAGCGCGAGGGTGAGAATCATCATGGCACTGGCGGAGCAGTTGGCAGTGGCAGTGGCAGTGCATCCTCCTCCTCGACAACGGTTGGCTCGCTGCGTAATCCTTTCGCGCAGCCCTTCAACATGGAGTACAACTTCTACAAGGCGGGCAACAGCAGCGGTCCGAGCAGCTCCAACAATGTGTCCGGCCTGGGGGCAGCAGGTGGCAGCAGCAACAATGGAAGCAACAGTCTGGGCCTTAACGTGGGTCCCGCCACCGAATATCCCAATGAACTCTATATGCCCAGCGACTACACGAAGAACTTTGCCAATCACATGGACATTCCGTCAAGTAGGTGTCGCACATTTCCACAGTACTCCACATCTCTCTCTATCTGTTGCATGCCACCATCTTGATCTTGATTTTTATTTTAATTTTCATAATTTTAAATCTTTGTTTTATTTTGGTTCCTTGGGTTCTTCATGCTTATCACATGCCGCACTTATCATTAATTCCCCATGTCCCACCTGTTACTAACCTTCAGCTTAAAACAGGGATGGAAACCGGGATTGGACTGGATAACATTTAATATATGTACTTTTAAATTTGGAACACTTTACTTTATTAGAAATTAATTGGTTTCCATCTCTGGATTAACCACATTAGTTAGTATATAGCTTAACGCCTGGATATGCTTTACCGCTCCGATCCGATCCGCCCCCCGCCTCCACTCGTCCCGCCACGCCACGCCCACTTTTCAAAGTGTTTATGGCTCAATCCTTTGTACATAACATCCGTTAAGTGTTTAGCATTATTCGGTTACAATTTCTCCCTTTGCCCACGCCCAAGATTTGCCCACTAATGTTCCATAATTGTACGTATATTTGTTGCGGACGCTGCTCGTTCAGATGGCAGCAACATGGTCATGCTGTCCACCACCTCGCTGCTCCATGGCAACTGCGTGTTCAACCGCAACAACACCGTCGCCACGCAGCAGGGCATGAAGACCTACTGGCTGTGCAAGTCCTATCGCATCAGCATGTGTCGGGCGCGCTGCATCACCCATCTGGGCAGGATTATATCCGCCACCGGTGTGCACAATCACTTGCCCCACATGCGTGGCGGCAGCTCCGGCGGCGGCAACTCCACTGCTTGCAGTGCCACGCCCAGCAGCAGCAGCTCCTCAGCGACTGTCACGCCCAATCCCAATCCTGGCCAGACGAGCTACAGCGTCTCCGATGGCAGTCATATCATAGCCCCGACAGCGACAGCAGCCGGCGTGGAAATAAGTCAATCAAGTTCTCGACTGGGTGCTAATCTGTTTGCCAACCAGACGCCGACATCGCCAGCACTGCCTGGAGGCCATGTAGCTCACGGAGGTCATTCGGGCGCAAGCTCGCATCATCACCATCATCATCACCATCTGACGCAGTCGATGCCCAATCTGCTGGTGCAGCATCATCCGTCGCACGGCAGCATGGAGCAGCACGGCAGCATGGGAAGCAATCCGCCGCATCTGCATCCGGCGCCGCCGCCAGCGAGCAACAGCGTCATCCAGAACATCATGCACAATCCCAATTTGATGCATTTGCCGATGCAATCGCATCCACATCATCACCAGCAGCAGCAGCAACAGCAACAACAACAACAGCAACAACACTCGCCACATTCACAGCATCATTTGGAACTGAGCGCTGGATCGGTGATGTTGCCACTTTCGCCTGCCGCCCACATGCAGCAGAGTCCGCAGTCGAACAGAAGCAACCACTCCATGCATGCCACCGAATCCCCGCTGGGCATGAAGAGTCCTCCGCCGGCGCAGTCCCAGTCAACCAGCAGCCATGTGGTGGATGCGGCGGAGCAACAGCAGCATGTGGACATCAATGCTGCCGCCGATGGATCGGCGGAGAGTGCGACGACGGGCACGGCGCATGTGATTGACTCGATAACGATATCGCCTGGCAGCGGTCACAACTTTAAGATCGAGAACATCTAAAATAAAAGGGCTTCGTTTTATATAGTTGATAAGCTGGATTAATTTATTGCGGCTGGAGTCGCTTAGTTAGTGTTTTTAGATGAAATTCAATGCTACTTGATTGATTGACTTTAATTTGACTTGTTCTTATGTATATTTATATATAATATATGTTTGTATGTACATATTTAATGTATAAGTATTGTGAAATGCAAATGAAACAATATTTATTGGGTTCTCTTTCTAACACAGGTAAGTCTGATTGATTACCGCATCTGGGATCTGTTTCTGCATGAGAGAGAGACAACAATAATCGGGGATCATTTGTGAATGTCCTGACATCAAACATAACATTTTTAAATTCTCATAAATACACGCATACATATAAACCTAGGCAAGCATACTCCCACACACACACATACAGTTTGTCAAGAAATTCTTTACACTCCCTTAAAAATATAATATTTTGACTTTTGATAAGAAAATAATAGCCTTTTATATATATTTGGAAAAGTCATTTAATTTTCGTTCGAATGATGCAAAAATGGAATATTTTGAATTTATGCAAAGGTCTACTTTTCAAAACTTTTTTCCTCGATTTTTCACAAAAAATATTTTGATGCAAACAAATTCTTGGAACAATTCTAAGAGTAACTGCAAAAGAAAATTTTCAAAAATGTTTTTGCTAGTATTTTTTATAATTATTTTAATTTTTTAGGATTTTCAAAAAATGTTAAAAAATGCTAGCAGAAATATTTTTGAGAATTTTTTTTTTGCAGTTACTCTTAGAATTGATCCAAGAATTTTTTCAACAAAATATTTTTTGTGAAAAATCGAGGAAAAAAGTTTTGAAAAGTGACTTTTACATAAGTTCGAAATTTTCGAAGGGTACTAAATGGGTTAAGGAAAGTTTTGTGTCATTCAATCGGAATTTAAACGACCTTTCCAAATATATACTTATAATAAGCTATTATTTTCTTATTTAAAGTCAAAATATTACATTTTTAAGGGATTTACACTCCCTTTCTTGACAAACTGTACACACACACACACACACACATACACTCAACTTTGTGCCAATCTTGTGTATATATTTTAGTCGCACCCGGCGAACACTGGTTTCAAGGCAAGCTCGAGTTCATGCTGAGTCAGCGCGGCAAACCGTTATTGGTCCACGACGGCCACACGTTCGGCATTCAGTACGTGCGCAAGGACAAGAAATACTGGCAATGCAACTTGTCGCGCAAATTCAATTGCAAGGCCAGGGTAACCACCACGGACACCGGCGAGATTATAGTTACCAACAACGAGCATTGTCACACGGAGATACGCCAGCACTTGCGCAAGGATTATCAGCGCAACAAGGTGATGATGAATGCACTCATTAATCTGAGCACGAATCGTTTCGCCGACTTGCGACGTCACAACTTGGCGGGGCTGGGCGCTCTGCCGTCCATGGTGCCGAATGCTCTCGGCCAGGGCTCGCCGATTATCGACGAGGTGGTGCAGAATCTGCATGATCTGGCCAAGGCCTCGGCGGAGGCAAGTCAGCAACAACAGCAACAACATCAACAGCAGCAGCAGCAGCAGAGGGCAAATGATGCGCTTAAATATGAAAATGATCAACCGTTGAACTGTGAATATCGCAACTCCGCTGCGTTGGAAGATATGGCGCGTAGCTTTATGGCCAGTAAAGCTGCCGAAAATGACAATATAGCCAATGACTTGACTAAGGAAAATAATGAATGGAAGTGCAAAGATGAAGGCGACGATGCTCACCGATGACCGTTAAATTATTTTTAAAAAAAATACGCGAATGCAGCGTTGCATTTACGATAGCGATAACAGCGGCAGTAAGTTCCGATAAGCAGACGACACCTGGCGTCTATTTTGCGCACTTTAGCTTTGGCGGTTTCGACTTGAATTTAAAAAATCAAATTAAGTACAAACGGAAAAGCATGCAATAATACTCAAATATCAAGACAAGCGATACCAAACAAATTCCAAAGAATTTAGACAATTATTAAATAAATAGAAATGTATGTCTTCAACATTTAATTAGCGAATTTTAAGGGAATTCCAACAAGAAAACCATGAGAAAATTAGATCGTTTTTATGTAATGTTAGTTTTACTCTGTAATTACTTGAATTTTTTAATAAATTTTATATGTTTTTGGGTACAGAATGGGCTTAAATATTTATAACACGGCTGAGCTTCTGAATGCGATTGAGCAGAAGATCGCCCTGCTTAATGGTGGCCTGATACTGCCAGTTCTTGTTGTCGGGTCGATTCGTCTCCACGATGCCGCCCACGCGATCCACCTTGGCGTGCAGGCGGCCAGCCGCAATGAAGCGCGACAGCTCCTGGTCGATGTAGTCGACGGTGACGCCAAACGACTCGGCCATATACTGCAGAGTTAGCGAGCGATACGATTCCAGCAGCTGTGTGTAGCCCAAGATGCGCATCTCACGCACATAGTACCGATAATGGGGATGGACGAGATAATCGGCGCGCAGCTGTTTCTCCACTCGAGCCAAATGCACATAGAACTGCTCGTACTGGCAGTTGAACAGGGAGAACAGAAACTGCTTGACATCCGGCAGGCCATGCAGCACCTCCTGGATCTCGGATCCCTTGACCACCTTCTCGCGCAGCTCGTTGCGTGGCAGGGCAATCATGGACACATAGACGGTATAGCGTACAAACGTCGGGTAGTCCATCAGCTCGTACGAGGTGAAGGTGCTGACGGTGTCCAGGAAGAAGGTAGCCGCCGCCTTGAAGTCGCGCACAGCCACCGAGTAGATGCCCTGGTACACCTTGAGGCGATTGCGACGATCCCAGTCGCCGCCCTCTTCGATCAGATACTTGGCCTTGTCGATGTTGCGTGTTATCAGATCGTGATCCAGATAAAACAGACCCAGACGAATCAGATGGAAGACAATGTCCAGGCGGTGGCCCAAGGACACGGTCTTCTCGTAGGTCTTGCGAAAGGCCAACTCCGCGGCTGCCTTGTCGCCAATGCGACACAAGTACTCCGACTTCTTGAGGTTCGCCTCGCGCACCTCCATCTCGCCGAGATTCTTCTCGGCATCTTCAATGGCGGCGTCCAGCTGCTCGACGGCAATCCGGTTTTGTTCGCGCATTCGCGCCAGCATGTCCTTGTCCACACTCCAGTTCAGCTCGGTGCAGATATGCTCATACCACGGAGCCATATTGTCCGCTTTGATGGCATCCAGCAGTTTGGACTTGAGGGCTGCATCTTGTTTGTGCTCCGCCAGCGTTAGCAGGAACTTCGTTTGTGCCAGCTCCAGATTTGGGTTCTTCTCCAAGCCCTGCTCCTCAAGGTTTTCAGTGGGCATTTTTATATATTTTTATCTTTATTTAACGTAGCGATTAATTCAAACTGGGAAATAGTTTCCGAATGAAAATGAATTGTTTTTGTCAAAGCCGCAGAGTCATGTACGAGCTAAAGTTGGCTGCGCTTCTTTCAACAGTGTTGGCAAACATCGTTCGTGGGTGAAATCAATTAATATCGATAAGTGCGGTAAATTTGTTGGTATCGGAAAAAAGGGGAGTGCGAGAGCAATTGATTTTTATTTGTGGAAAAGTTGAAAAGTGGCTCCCAAATTTGTGGAAAATTTTTCGTAAACAGCTTAGTGCAAATTGTGCTGATAGGTACAAAGTTTTGGGACTAGACGGCGCACAAAATGATTGGTGGTTTGTTCGTTTACAACCACAAGGGCGAGGTTTTGATCTCCCGAGTTTATCGCGATGACATCGGACGCAACGCCGTGGACGCCTTTCGGGTCAACGTCATCCATGCCCGCCAGCAGGTGCGCTCGCCAGTGACGAACATTGCGAGGACCAGCTTCTTCCATATTAAGGTATTTGCCACGTCAGCCGGATGTTTGTCAGAGTCACAATTAATTCTCAATTAATAATCCGCCTCTTTTCTTAGCGTGCCAACATTTGGCTGGCTGCGGTCACCAAGCAGAATGTCAATGCTGCCATGGTGTTCGAGTTCTTGCTGAAGATCATTGAGGTGATGCAGTCGTACTTTGGCAAGATCTCCGAGGAGAACATCAAGAACAACTTTGTGCTCATCTATGAGCTGCTGGACGAGATTCTAGACTTTGGCTATCCGCAAAACACGGACTCGGGCACCCTGAAGACGTTCATCACGCAACAGGGCATCAAGTCGGCCACCAAGGAGGAGCAAATGCAAATCACCTCTCAAGTGACTGGTCAAATTGGCTGGAGGCGGGAGGGCATTAAATACCGACGAAACGAGCTGTTTCTGGATGTGCTCGAGTATGTCAATCTGCTGATGAGTCCACAGGGACAGGTTCTGTCCGCTCATGTCGCCGGCAAGGTGGTCATGAAGTCGTATTTGTCAGGTGAGTGTGAAGTAATAATAATCTAATAAGTAATAATAATAATCTTCTCGTAACTCCCATTTCTAGGCATGCCCGAGTGCAAGTTCGGCATCAACGACAAAATCGTCATGGAGTCCAAGGGCAGGGGAATATCGGGCAATTCGGAAGCCGAGACATCGCGCTCCGGCAAGCCCGTGGTTGTCATTGACGACTGTCAGTTCCATCAGTGCGTCAAGCTGAGCAAATTCGAGACGGAGCACTCGATAAGCTTCATACCGCCGGACGGTGAATTCGAGCTGATGCGCTATCGCACAACAAAAGACATTTCATTGCCATTCCGTGTAATACCGCTGGTGCGTGAGGTGGGACGCACCAAGATGGAGGTGAAGGTGGTGCTCAAGTCGAATTTCAAGCCATCGCTGCTCGGCCAGAAGATCGAGGTGAAGATCCCAACGCCACTCAACACGTCGGGCGTGCAGTTGATTTGTCTGAAGGGCAAGGCCAAGTACAAGGCCTCGGAGAATGCGATTGTATGGAAAATCAAGCGAATGGCGGGCATGAAGGAAACTCAGCTGTCGGCGGAAATTGAGCTCCTCGAGACGGATACCAAAAAGAAGTGGACACGTCCACCCATTTCAATGAACTTTGAGGTGCCATTCGCACCGTCGGGCTTCAAAGTGCGCTATCTGAAAGTGTTTGAACCGAAGCTGAACTACTCCGATCACGATGTGGTCAAATGGGTGCGCTACATTGGACGCAGCGGTCTGTACGAGACACGTTGTTAAAGGCAGAGAGAGAGTAACTCTCCTCCCAAAAGCAATCGAGCAAGTGGACGACATTATATTTATATGTTGAATTTAATAGAAAACGCAACGATGGAAACGTTTACCATTCGAATGTTATTGGAATTTTCATCAATCAAATTGAACCAATGTTGTCTCGTATTCCACAATTAGTTCTTCAGCAGCGGACACTAGCTAGCTAATTTGTGTTCCCATCCTAAAATGCATATACAAATAGAGTTTATGTATTTATGTGTGCGATGCATAATAAACACATACATACCATTATATACTATTATTTACACTATTATAAATTGTAATCATATATATATTGTTTATACTACGCCCTGGCGCGCGTCTCAAATCTCACGCTCATGTTTTCTACTGTTTACTTTTAATTATTCTTTGTATTATTATATTAAAAAACAAAAAAACAAACACTATTATTCTTGTGGATATTCAAACTTATCACACACAGGTATTTAGTAGACCAAATCCTGTCTGTCAACGCTAATAATTATAATATTGATATTCAAAGTGTTAATAATAATATTCGAATTGTTTAAATGAATAAATAGCATGATATATAAATACATACACATACTATATACATGTATAGTTATGGCCTACATCCGTTTTAGTTATCAGTGAGAAATGTATTTTATAAAACTTGCATTTATGTCTGAGATTTGTGGGTTATCGCATTGCCGGCTAAACGTTAAAGTTAATTAACAAACGCCTGATGAATATGAGCACACACACAACTACATACATACATACACTCGCGTACAGTTGGTCAAGTAATTGTTTGGATAAAAGAATAGATGTTGCTTATGGTTCTAGACAATTTTAACAAATATAAAATGTAAAGATTACATTTTGTTTGTCAAAACAATTACTTGACTAGCCGTATATTTATTTGCATACATTCGTATACGCTTACAGTTAGTTAAGTAGCTGTTTTGACAAAAATCTAAATCATGGATTTAAACCGTAACCATAACCGTAATCGTTAACCGGTACTAACCGATTGAAATTGTTAACCGTAACCGAAACAAAACTTTTTTATTACACCGAAACCCAAAAGCTAAAATTATTGAAACCGAAAAACCGGTTAAGAAACCGATTCATGCGTAACAGTTAATTCCAGTTTGGTCAAGCATAACATTTAATTACGTTGTTAAGGTGTAATCATCGTTTTTTTAAATTTTATTTAATTTTTACTTTTGTCCTAATTTAATTTATATATTGATTTCAATAAATAGATTTATATTTTATTTTTTTAATATTTCCTTTTAAATTTACATATCTTTAACATTTTCTAAAAATTTGTTTCGTAAACCAAAATTTTACTGGTATTTCGAAACCGAAACATAGAACAAAAAAGTAAAAGATATATAAAAATTTTGCGTAACCGATAACCGAAAACCCAAATGCGAACATACCTAAAACCCTAACTGAAACCGATATTTGGCTCGGGTTGATACCCTGATTTAAATCCATTATGATTTTATTGAACTTAAACTTAGTGGTTCTTCTTTATTTAAACTATGATAAACAATAAGAAACAAATTTTAAGAAAAGAAAAGGTATTTGCATATATATTTTTAAAATTAAATTTTTCAAAATAATTATTTAACCAACTGTACATGCATATTTACGTATGTATGCGTACCAAGTGGTACCGGTTAACCGATATTTATCTACAAATATATGTGCAAACATACAGATACATATAAACTTTAAATGTATGGAAGAATTCGTCGTGCAAAGTTCATATTCTTTTGATTTATACTCGCACATTCATATACATACATACATACATATGTATATACATACGTATATAGTAGACAATAGATATTATTTATAACAGTTACCAGGCCTTCAGTTTTCGTTTGATTTACTTTTTTTTTAGATATTAATTAATTAGAGCAAAGTCATCGTATATATGTATGTATGTATGTTTATATAAAAGTATCGCATAAGTGTGTGCGTGTAGTTTTGCATAAGGAACAGGTGTTGTTATCTATTGTCCAGTTATTGTCTTATCATTGGCCTGAATCATACCAAATCGACCAAATTACGAAATTACCACGCTGATAAGAACGGAAATCGGTATCGAAAAAAAACTGTGATTTTTAATTGAATTTTCCACGTCGACTGGTCAGCAGAAAGAAAGAAGTGAAGTAACGACTGGGAAAATGAATGATCTTGTGCCCGATGTTGTGGCTGTGGTGCTGCCCAAGGGTAAGCTGCAGGTCAACTATGCTGTGGGCGTGGCTGTCCAGGAGGGCAACGAGCTGACGCCCACCCAGGTGAGGGATCAACCGGAGGTGACCTGGGAGGCGGCGGAGCAGGATCAGCTGTACACTCTGCTGATGGTGGATCCCGATGCTCCGAGTCGCGCTGATCCCAAGTGGCGGGAGATCCTGCACTGGGCTGTCATAAATATACCAGGCAACAAGCTGAACTTGGGTCACTCTCTGGCCGAGTACATTGGCTCTGGTCCGCCAGAGGGCTCGGGATTGCATCGTTATGTATTCCTGCTGTACCGTCAGGGCCAGAAGATTGACGACGCTCAGCACATAGACAAACGGTGGGTAGATGGGCATGTATGAATTATACTGATGACTAATGACGTGGTTCCATTTCCAGCTCTCGTGAGGGACGAATCAGCTTCAGTGCTCGCCAGTTTGCGGAGAAGCATGGATTGGGTCAACCCATCGCGGGCAGCTTCTACCAGGCGCAGTACGATGATTATGTGCCCATCCTGCACAAGAGTTTCAGCGGTTAAAAATGTTCTAGACTTTGTAAAACTAATCTGCGTCCAGTGGTGGCAATAAAGTTAACCGGTGCACTATCAGCATAGATAGACACTGTCTTTATCAATATCTTTATCTTTATCTAGTGTGGGCCAAAAGTGCACGCAACTGATTAGGGCCACGATGATGATTTGGCAGTTGGACTAGTTGGACTTGGGGATCGATAAATAGCCAAGGCGGCGGCAACGGAATCAGAGTCACTGTCCCAACGCCAGACAAAGCACATCAGCAGCAGCATTATGGACACCAGCGGTATCATTCCCGACATCATCGATGAGAAGCCCAAGGCCAAGGCAACCGTTGCCTTCCCCTCCGGTGCCCAGGCTGAGCTCGGCAAGGAGCTGACGCCCACACAGGTGAAGGACCAGCCCACCGTTAGCTGGGATGCCGAGGCTGGTGCTTTGTACACTCTGCTCATGGTTGATCCCGATGCACCCAGCCGCACCGATCCCAAGCTGCGCGAGGTCCTTCACTGGGCTGTGATCAACATTCCCGGCAACAAGGTCGCCGATGGCCAGGTGCTCGCCGAGTATGTGGGCGCTGGTCCCACGGAGGGCAGCGGTCTGCACCGCTACGTCGTCCTGATCTTCAAGCAGGGCGACAAGATCTCCAGTGAGAAGTTCATCCCCAAGACGTGAGTAATCATCTTTCTTTTCTGCATGGAATATCTCTAAATCTCTGCTGCTCCTTTAGAACTCGCGAGGGTCGCTTGAACGTCAAGATCCGCGACTATGTGTCCAAGTACAACTTTGGAGCTCCCGTCGCCGGCAACTTCTTCCAGGCCCAATATGATGACTATGTGCCCACTCTGCTCGCCCAGGCCAAATAAACTGAACCACTCTCTCTGTCCAAATTATAAACTAATAAATTTGTCCATAAGCAAAATAAGTTTGAGTTTAATTCTTTCCATCTTTTCCATTTGCTTCTCCTGTTATTTATCCTTAAAAAAATCCGAGACGAGCTTGTTGAACTCTTCGGCATATCGCAGGTGAATATTGTGCTTGCCCTCTGGGAACTCGTGGTATCGTGCCCGAGGCAGTTGCTTCCTTAGCCACGGCGCATGCTCAGCGGCAATAATGGGATCCTTCTTGCCATGCAGGATGAACGTGGGCGCCTTAACCTGTGCCACTTCAGCGCGACACATGTCGCCGTCACGATGCGTGTGAAAGGCAAGTTCGGCATCCACCCACTCCGCCCAGAGCTGGGCGAAACGCTCCACTCCATAGACCTTCTCCATGGGCTCACGCATGCGTGGTGACCACGTGGACACGTCCCGAATGGCGTGCAGAGACTTCACTTCCTCCTCGACCAGGTACGCTCCCACGCCCCAAATGGCCAGCTTGTCCACAGCATCAGCATGACGACCGGCCAAGACTAGGCCAGTGATGCCACCGTCGCTCCAGCCGAGAATCGAGAACTTGGGCCTGTCCAGAGCACGCATCAGTTTCAAAGCTGCCTCGGCATCTTCGCGGTAAAACTCAAGTCCGAATTTGCGTTGCGGCGGAATCGATTTCCCGTATCCAGGGGGATCCCAGGCTATGATCGTGTGATCCGGCAGCAGTTTGGGCAACTGCTCGATCTGTGGCTTAAAGTCCGTCCAGGCCGAGCCCAGGGCACCGGGCATCAGTAGCAAACTGCGCGATCCATTGCCGCACTCGACAATGTGCAAGTCACCAGTGCCCTGAACTTTGACCTTGCGCTCCGTGTGGAGAGATCGGAGGATCGTGCGAGGGATTAGGCGACTCGCCAGACGCCCCAGTTGCGCCAGTTGAGTGCCCGAGAGCATTACGTAAGCAGCTAGAATTGGGGAAGTATACAATTGTCAAATCTTTAGCTTAGAGTGCACTCCAAATCAGCGCGTTTTCTCTATCACACATACAGCTGCACCTGCCTTGTAAAGTGTTTGATAAGCGATTTGATTAACCGCACAGCTGTAAACGCCCGATGACAACAACTTAAAGCTTTTCGATTTATTTGTTGTTTTACTGAATGCATATACAGCTGCGCCGGTTTTGCATTTTCCAACACTTGTTTCATAAGTCGCCCACGCAAACAGAAGCACAACATTTTGCTGATCTGTTATTAAGAAATAATATTCATTGACCATTTATTTATTTTTTTGCCAAAACTGTGTTTATATTTTGTATATAAATTTTAAATATAAAAAATGCTAGATTAGGTTTAGGTTTGAATTTAACATCTAGGAAGTTACAACATCTTACATCTTACAACAGAGTCTTAACATAACATGACTTAACATGACTAGTCTATCGGCCGACCGCCACAGTCTGTCGACTTAACGGTCAAGGCGTGCCATTTAAATAAAATATTAAATTTTAAAATAATAATGAATGACACAAATTTATGGCTCGAATTGTAACGTACTTCTTTCTTTCCGTTTACCTTAGTGATGACTAGGTCAATCGAGCTTATTCTAAACACTAAGATACAACTCTACCTCTCTAATAAAATTATTTAATTTTAAAAAAATTATTCAAAAATTTGAAAGTACAAATTGAAAAAGCAAGAACGTAATAAGTTTTGTAAATTCATAAAGTTCATTTTTAAAATTGATTTGGGGAACGTCAGCCTTTGCGTTGTGAAGAAATTAACAAATTAGTAAAATATTCTAAAAAAAATAATAAAAATTAAAAAAAAATATTAGAAATCCTCCTGTGAAAGTTTCAAAGCTCTAGCTTCAATATTTATTAAGAAAAAAATAAAATGTTCGTATTTAAATCTTTTTCTGAAAAGAGTTAAAATCGGTAAATTTTGAACCGTTGCCAAGGCTGCCACCTTTTTTTTTTTGGCTGCCAAGCAATAAGAGCAATTTGGAAGGAACATGCTCACTTGCTCACTTCAGGGGAGTAACTCTTTTTTGTTCACTCACTCATGAGCCATTACTGCAGCGCGTTCCAGCCGTTAACTTGTTTGTGCATACAAAAGGACATACTCGCGTTTTAATGGCCATAATTCTCGGCATTCCTTAATAATAAAAGAATTTTAATCATTTATCTTGCCGTAACTGCGTGATGACCAGTGCGTGCTCAAGAAAATGTGCAAAGTGACGTTAATATAATATAATATATGTTCGTGTTGTCCTTGCAGTGCTTGTGTAAAATTGCATATTATAAGTAAGCCCCCAAGACAAGAGGCTCCCTCGACTCAAACACACGCAAACCACCCACACACAATTACACGCACAGGGACATGTGTGTATATGCATCAACAAATGCAAATCGAATTTGACGCCGAGCTGTCGAAGCTGTGTAGTGTATAATAAATGTCAAGGCATTTACACGGGTCGACGTTGTCGTCCCTGTAATGCATGTGAATGTGTAAGCATACATACATACGTTTATCCTGTCCCTTCTAATACGCTTCGAGTGGTGCAGGTTATGAACCTGCGTGTTCTGCGCTCATTACGCATGTGTGAGTGTGTGTGCGTACATATGTACATACGTATATATGTATGTTAGTAGTACGCATATACACATGCCTCGTTTGAAGGAAGAGAGCTTTTAATTTTTGGCATTCTGATGCCCTACAACCTAAAACGAGGTCTTTTGTATAGCATACATTTCGGGGCAAATAAGAGTAAACTGAAAACTTTAAAGACAGCAATGTCATATAATATTTTAAATTATATTAGCCCACGTTTTGTGACCATAAACAGTGGAAATTTTTGTTATCTGTGTACTTTTGTCTCTGTTGTAGCGTGTGTGCTGTGTTGCCTATGCCGTAAGCCAGCACTCTTTGAATAAGCTGACGGAGCTTTCGTTATCCATTGGAAACACTGCGAAGAAATTAAGTTTGAAATTGCAGTTCAGTCTTGTCGTGAATGCAGCACAGATCGATATTAAAACCTGGAGCAGCGGGAAGTGTTAAGAAACAAATTCGACATATAATTTTTTGCTCCCCGTTTGGGTAAATTTTGCAAAACTCCGTTACAACGCTGCATATCAAACAAAAATAAATGTAAATTCAAATAATCCAAATTCCTAAAAGCAAATTTTTAATTGCAAGGCATAAAAGTGTGCTACAAATGAAAAAGTACAATTGTGTAAGCTAAAGCAATTACTTAAAACAAATCAGTGCTATGCTATAATCAATAGTAAAATCAACTTAAACAAATAGTTAACTGTGCTTCAACAATTATAGAAATTGTTTAAAGTGGCCCATAAAACTATTCATCCTGAGGGCGCAATGAAAATTTTCGCCTACGTGCAGTGAAAATTTTTTCAGATTTTTAGTATGTACATGTACGTTGAAACGCTCGTGGGCACCATAGCAGCGTCGGGTGGAGGAGTCGTCCGGCGAGCTTTTGCCACCCCTACGGCCAGCTACTTATTGTGCTGCTAACGGCTCTGTAACACGAAACAAATGGCCAAGGAAATGTGCACGATAGTGAGCAATTTGCAAAACATTATGCAAATTAAGTGTAAAAAATGCCAAAAACTCAAAAACTATTGCAATTATACTAGAAAGTACAAAACAAGGCAAAACTAACAAACATAATATTTATAAAAATAAGTAAACGGTGCGAATAAGTAACGCAATGCTAACAGCGGAACAACAGCCGCAGCCAACTTTGCGTTTCTAAGCTTTTCTCTCTCTCACACTTTCGGACTCTCTTTTTGGCGTTGCGTTCTCAGTGCTCTCACGCTCGACCAACAAACATAAAAGCTCAATGAAAATTACACGCGCGGATAAAATTCCAAAGTATCTCGGACTGTCGGTGTAGTAATAGTACATACCAATACCAATACAAGGACACACGCGCCAGCAAAGCAGAAAGCTTCCCAGTCAAGGACTGGAATACGTTAGGCGACATTTACGTTTTACGCGCGCAACTCTGAGTGTGCTTATCGGTGTATTGGTGTGTGTGCGTGTGCGTGGGTGTTTGAGTGTGCGTCAGTGTGTGCTCGTGCGTGTGGGAGGGATAAAGTGAATGAGCGCGCCAAGTGCAACATATCAGAATTATAGAGATTGATATAAATACATAAATACACACACACATACATATATATTCACGGATATCCTTCAAGGACTGCACAAACTATGCATTTGAGGCCATGACAGCCCACAGCATTGAGAACGCCCACAACAAAATGGACAGCGACCACGCTGCCGACGAGCTGCTGTCCAAAAATAATAATAATAAAAATACTAATAATAATACGCTGTTGATATCCGACGATAATAACAGCACGCGGCTGCTGCCCGAGCCAGTTGAGTCATCTACTAAAGCCTGCTCCTCCGATTTACTATTCAACAAGGCGCGTCGCCGGCGAAGAGCTGTTCCTGATGCAGAGCACTCTCCACTCTCTCCTCGTCCTCGTTCTCAGTTGCGTCCTCGCTCGCGGCCACCCATAATGGTTGAGTACCGTCGTTCATATCGAGTGCTGATTGTGACAGCGCTCCTGGTCAGCCTGGTGGCCAGTTTCATAACGATCAGCGCTGGTTTTCCGCTCGACGGCTCGCAGAGTTCGTTCTACACCTTTCGCAAGTGGTACACTGGCTTAAATGGAAGCCTGGAACTGGAGTTCAAGACGGAACAGCCCAATGGCCTGGTACTCTACACCGACGATGGCGGCACCTATGATTTCTTTGAGCTCAAACTGGTTGAGGGCGCACTGCGTCTGCGTTATAATCTCGGCGGTGGCGCCCAAATCATAACCGTTGGCCGTGAGCTCCATGATGGCCATTGGCACAAGGTGCAGGTGCTGCGCAATGATGACCAGACCTCGTTGATTGTCGACGGCGTCTCGCAGCAGCGTTCGACCAAGGGCAAGGAGTTCCAGTTTGGCAAGTTTGCCAGCAACTCGGATGTCTATGTCGGTGGCATGCCCAATTGGTACAGCAGCAAGCTGGCTCTGCTGGCCCTGCCCAGCGTCATCTTCGAGCCACGCTTCCGCGGCGCCATTCGCAATCTCGTCTACGCGGATCAACCGGGTGGCACCACCAGGCGACAGGAAATGAAGCAGCCCCGCGACATCAAATGCGGCGATGCGCCCTGTGACCATGGCGAGATGCCACCCCGCGAACGAGGCATGCGGGTGAGTCTCTAAATATTTAATGTTTCCTCCTCAACTGTTTACTTAGTTGATTAAGTAATTGACGGTTATGACGGCTTTAAAGGTTATGCTGAATAACTTTAATTTTTTATCGCAGCAATATAATTAGGCGGAGTGCTTTAGGACATTTTTTTTGAAAGACTTTAATAGTATTGTCTTAAATATTTTCGCTTAATTTAAATGTTTTTGCTTAAAATGAGTTTATAAAGTAAGAGACGGCTTTGACCTTTACTAATTTAAAGTTATGTTGACAAGCTTACTTTTACTGACTTACTTAATTCGACTAGAGTCAGGTTTTTAATTTAGTTTTTCCTAGGGACTGCAAATAAGAGTTAAGAATGCTGATTTCAACTAAATAAATCAATGTGAAGGAAATATGCTATAGTAAAATGGTATACACCAAAGTTTCTATATCAGTCCGAACTTTCGATATCAGCCAAAAACTTATATTTTCAATTTATAAGATATAAATCAAATGTATTTCTTATTTTTAATTTTTATTTAAAAAGTCAAAAATAATCATTAAAATTCAGTTTTTAACTTAAAGCTTATTTCTGATTTTTTCAATAAAAATAAAAAATAAGAGTTATTTTTGATTTTTATTTTAAAAATTACAAATAATAGTTATTCCGTAACTTTTCTTTTAAATCAAAACTAAAAATAGTTGTTATTTCGTAACTTTAAAATATATTTTAAAAATAATTGTTAATTTGCAATTTTTAATTTAAAACTTATAAGAGTTACGGTCCCTGGATTTTTCCAAATAAACGTTAACATTTCCTCTTAATTAATTTAGTCATTGATTAAGTAAAATACGACTTTTCCTGTAAAAAGTTAGAAGTGAGTGATTTTCATTTCTTTTCTTTTTTTTAAAGGTTCAAATATTTCCTAATATAGAGCTTTGGGATTTGGTTAATTAAATTCGCGTTT
Source organism: Drosophila recens (assembly GCA_037043495.1). Classification (NCBI taxonomy): domain Eukaryota; kingdom Metazoa; phylum Arthropoda; class Insecta; order Diptera; family Drosophilidae; genus Drosophila; species Drosophila recens. The sequence continues at coordinate 10,875 of JBAMBJ010002670.1, read as the reverse complement.
TTTCTAGAGTAGTTATAACAATTTTAATGCTTATAGCTAAGTTGAAGAGCCTCCTTTCCGCCTTGTTGTAATATTTCTGTGTGAACTAACGACTTTCTGCGATAAAGCTTAAATAATTTCATTTTCCGAAAAAACTATTATATTGTCCTGCTGGGTTATTAATGGGCTGTTGCGCTTAATCCTTTCAGGGCGTTAGGGGCGGAAACACGACCGACGCCTGTGAGCGTAACGATCCCTGCCAGCATGGTGGCATATGCATATCCACTGATTCCGGTCCAATTTGCGAGTGTCGTAATCTGGAGTACGATGGCCAGTATTGTGAGAAGGAGAAGGCGCCATCGGAGGCAACGTTCCGCGGTACACAGTTCCTTTCGTACGACTTGGGCCAGACGGGCGCCGAGCCAATTGTCAGTGCCCAAGATGCGATCTCTTTCTACTTTCGCACACGCCAGCCAAACGGGCTGCTCTTCTATACGGGCCATGGCACCGACTACTTGAACTTGGCCCTGCGCGATGGCGGCGTGTCCTTGACCATGGGTCTGGCCAACGGGAAGCAGGAGATGCACATCAAGCCATCGAAGGTGCGCTTCGATGACCATCAGTGGCACAAGGTGACCGTCCATCGACGCATCCAGGAGATCTCGTCCATAACCAGCTTCTGTCGGGTGCGTATTTTCATCGCTTATCCTTGTGGGTAATTTACTTATGAGGCTTCCATTCACAGCTCGTCACTGTGGTGGATGATGTGTACACGGATCACTCGCACATTGCCGGCAAGTTCACCATGTTGTCCTCCTCCCGTGTCTATGTCGGCGGTGCTGTCAATCCCCGTGCTTTGCTCGGCGCTCGAGTTCACAACAATTTCGTGGGTTGCCTGAGGAAAGTGGAGTTCTCGGCGGACACATTGAACCTGAATCTCATTGATTTGGCCAAGAGTGGCTCCAAGTTGATACAGGTAGCCGGCAGCTTGGAATATCAATGTCCCAGCGGCGATCCTCAGGATCCAGTTACATTTACCACAAGGGAATCCCACTTGGTAAGTAAAATAATGCAAGTTAATCACAATCCTCCTATTGGCAACTTGTCTTCTTTTTTAGGTGCTGCCTCCTTGGGAGACGGGCAAGCAGAGCTCGATAAGCTTTAAATTCCGGACTAAGGAACCGAATGGCATCATTATCCTGGCAACTGGCTCAAAACAACCACGGGCCAAGAACGTAAGCGACCGAGTGTTTAAAATGGATTCGATTTATTGTTAATTCCACACTGTTATCCACAGCCCGTGCTGATTGCCATTGAGCTGCTCAATGGTCACATCTATATACACTTGGACCTGGGATCGGGTGCCTCCAAGATACGCGCCTCACGACGTCGCGTCGACGACGGCGACTGGCATGATCTCATCCTGCGTCGCAACGGTCGCGATGCCAAGGTGGCTGTGGACGGCATCTGGAATGATTTTCGTACGCCCGGCGATGGCACCATTCTGGAGCTGGACGGCCACATGTATGTGGGTGGCGTGGGGCCAGCTTACAACAGCGTCGCCTGGCCAGCGGCCATCTGGACGGCGACTCTGCGACAGGGATTTGTGGGCTGCTTGCGTGACCTCGTGCTCAGCGGCAAGGCGATCGATATAGCGGCCTTTGCACGCGTGCAGGACTCTGGTAAATATGTACACATACATATACACTACTGGCCAAAATAATAAGTACACTCTTTCTTTTTAACTGTAACAGCTATTGTAAGTCAAGTCTTCATATTTAAAAAATGAATTGTAAAGGTCATTTAAATTCCGTTTGAATGATGCAAAACTTTCCATAACCTTTGATGCAGAAAAATTCTTAAACAATTGTAAGAGTGACTGCAAAAAAATTTTTCAAAAATCTTTTCCCTAATATTATTTTTAGTTTTTTGAAAATTGCTTAAAGGTTACTTATTCGTTATTTTCATACAATAGGTGTCTTTAAAGCAATTTTCCAAAAATTAAAAAAAATATCGAAAAGATTTTTGAAAAAAGTTTTGCATCATTCAAACGAAATTTAAATGACCTTTACAATTCATTTTTTAAATATGAAGACTTTACTTACAATAGCTGTTATAGTACAAAAAAAGGGTGTACTTATTGTTTTGGCCAGTAGTGTACATACATAGAGTATTACTCTTGCAGAGGGTATTATAATATAGCCACAAAATTCGTATGTTCCTATGCAAGAAAGTCTTTCTTTGATGTACAGTGCTCTGCAAGGGTATCAAGTCTTCGGCTTACCAAACCTAACTCTTCTTTCCTGTTATGTATATATATTAACTGCGTCTATTTTGGGCAATGACCTGAGCATGCTTTATTTGTTTCTTTTGCAGCTTCAGTGAAACCATCGTGTCATGTGCAGGGCAATGTTTGCACTGGCAATCCCTGCCTCAATGGCGGCACCTGCCTCGAGGGCTGGAATCGACCCATTTGCGACTGCTCGGCCACGCTCTACGGGGGACCGACGTGTGGCAGGGAGCTGGCCACGTTGGCCTTTAATGGCAGCCAGCACATGACCATTTGGCTGGCCAATGGTCAAGGCACCAAGACGCAAACCGAGGAGCTAATCATACGTTTTAAGACATCGCGCCCAGCGGGTTTGTTGCTCCTGACCAGCGCCGAATCCAATTCCCCGGATCGACTAGAGATTGCCCTAGTGGCTGGTCGAATACGCGCCAGTGTTCGGCTCAGCGATCGGGAGAAGGTAAACTAGTTGTAGTAAACAATCGATAACAACACTTTATTAACAGCTGCACAATATATATGTATATTTTTAAATGCTTGCATGCAATCCTCGACAGAACCTGCTCGCTGGCCAGTCGGTGCTCAATGACAATAATTGGCACACCATACGATTTTCGCGCAGAGCATCGAATCTGCGTCTACAAGTCGACGGGGCTCCCCCCGTCAGGGGTATGTTATGTATGTATCAACAGCACATCTATTGCCCTACTACGTGTCGTGCCGTGTCGTTTTTTTTATCAAAAGGAAACTCCCCATTTTCGAGTCTCCTGCTATGCATATACTAAGTTTATATACTTGTATCATATCAAATGATTGTTAGATTTCGATTTGAAGTGCCTCCAAGCACAAGTTCAAGGCCAGATCAATCAAATATACATACATATTTGTATATATGTATATGGTAGAACCTACCCCCTTATTCCCCTTGTCTAAAGGTGTGTGAAGGTGCCAGGAAATCTCAAGAATTCAAATTCAAAAATAAAATTATATTGTAGAAGATTGAAGCAACGGTTTTTAAGTTTTTCTTAAGACTTTAACTTTTAATTTGAGAGCTTTTTAGTTGAATACAATTTACATACACACACAACAATTAACACATACACACACACACACACACATATTGATAAAGGAAAATGAAAAGCTTAAAAGAAATGCTATATTTAATATACCTTTAATTTTCCCAAAACAAAAAAAAAATACATTTCCTCTGACATTTTCTCATAACAATTCACGGCATTTCGAAAACTTGAATAGCTGAGATTTGAGATAGATTTGAACATCACATACTCGTACTCGTACTCGTATACTCATTCGATCACATCACATTCACATTCACTTTATCCAAAACACCAAAAAATACTCGTACATTGTAAGGCTCTTTCACCTAATTAATTAATTAACTTTCAACTCAACTTTTTCCACTCCATTTAATTGCTTTGTTGTGATTTACTTTTTTTTGTTATTGATGAAATTGATATTGAAAGACTTGCCCATTAATTATTATGTTAACTTGCCAATCTCATTATACTTACAAAAATATCATTATTAAACAATTCATTTATTTGACTCTCGTTAGTTATTTGAAACTTTTTCAAACATCTTGATGTTGTGTTTTCATTTGCGATAACTCTATTCCGCCCCCCCCCATAAACTATACTATGTTTGATTTTGCGACAATCCCAACAAAATAAAAATAAAAATAAAAAACTCAATAATCAGCAAGAGTGTGTCAAACATTTTTTTAAAAAAAAAAGTTATATAAATAAATAAAAATAGTTTGATTTATGTGCCAAAGACAAGAAAAGTATTCGATCAGGTGTACAGATGCTATAAATTGCATTGAATGTTATAAATATACATACATATATCAAATTTGATTGTATTGTAAATTGTTATGTCCATGATAATAATAATATCATATTGAAGTACTCTCTTTTCATATCTTTTGGATAACTTTTCTCACTTGATGTTGACCCAAATATCAATTAAAGTTAACATCAAGTGTTTGTAAATTTCTTACTTAATTTTGTTTGTTTATAATTTGTTTTTAGTTTCCATGTAAATATCAAAGATTTGTACTTACAGGCATATTCAGTTTTTAACTAAACAATCAAAAAGTGTGTGTGTTTAAATAAATAATAAATTAAACAACACGTGTGGTATGTGAACAAGTTCGTTTCAGGAGTGTGTAATTAAAGCATAAATATTTTAGAGAACAACAATTAACTAACCGCAACAGCAACAGCGACAATAAACAACATCAAGTACTTTCGGTACTTGTATTTTAATGAAAAACAATGTCAAATGCAAATGCAATTTTCTAATCACAAATTGTGATCTTAATGACCTTTTCTATTTCAAAATGCAACGACAGCAACATAAGCGAAAAGCGAATGAGAAGAAATAAACATCGTAAATAGTTTCAATTGCTATTTTTTTTTCAATTCAATTCTGAGGCGAGAGCAAAAAAAAATCGACACGCAAGAACTCGGTGAAACATTTTTTTGCCAAATCGCTCGATAAAGTCAACTCAAGGATGCAAGCGCGTGACCGAAAAAAAAACAAAAAAAAAAATAAAATAAGGAAAGCGAAATGGAAAATGAAAATGAAAATGAGAAAATGGCAAAAGCACGCGAGTCGCGACTTATTGAGACGAGAACGGCAAAACAATGTTTGGAAGCACCCAGGGCTGTAATTTTGCACCATTTAATATGTAATTAGCTTTGTGTTAAGTAAACTATGTACTCGTTAACAACAACAATAACAACAACAACAACTATTACTACTACAGTAACTAACAATAAACGCAACTAAGCGTGTCCAAAACGTACAAATTAGTTTCGCATTTTGTGTGTAAGTGTACAAATGTGCAACTTGGCCGACAAACGACATTGGCAACGACATGGCCTCCTTTTGGGCCATGTTGGCTGCTCGTCTCTCCGGCCAAGCACACACACACACACACACACACACACACTCACCCATACACTCGGAGATATTTGCTGCACCACGGTTGTTATGTACGCGCACGCACACTAAATTGCACACACACCTACACACACATACACTTACACCCACGCACACACACACACGTCAGAGTTTGCATGTGCGCACCTGAAATGAAATGAACAAAAGCAAACTACATAAATTAATAACTTTGAATAAATAAAATGAAAATCGCATGACTTGCTGCCACAACATTCTCTACGATTAGCTCAGTCTCTCTCTCTCTCACACACACACAAACATACTCTTTCTCTGTCACTCTCTCTCTCTAGAAAAGTTTGGCACAATTCAAAGTACTTATAACTACTTACATACATATGTATAAGTAAATGCGGCTAATTATATGGCTGACAAAGCAGCTGCAACAATTGTGTCCCACATCGCTTTCACTTCACTATCTCTCTCTCTCTCACACACTCACTCACTCCCTCTCTCTGTCTGTGTCTGTCCTCCTATCGCTTACTGCAGTCATATTTGCATGTACAGATAATGTCAATCACTGCCACGCTGAAACCACGCGTCGTATACGCAACGTAGTCGCTGCTCATTGAAGTCAACTGCACAATTACTACTTGTACTCGTATTAGTTAGACATATATATCGTAGTCAAAAGCACAAACTTGCGACTCTCTATAGGCCACACACACACACACACACATTTTCACACCCTCACACACACATACCATAAAACATAACAATTACTAAACAAATTACAAATCGATGTTTAGTTTCAATGTCGTTAAAGAGCAGCAAACAAAACTGTACTTTTATTTCTGTTTTCACTTTATTTATTTTCTATAATTTGTTTAGTTTATGATTTTGGCGTTTAGGTAAGAATAAAAAACAAAACAAAAATGTTTACAAAATTAAATTGAAATCGTTGTCTTCGGTTGTCATTGTTGTAGGCGTCTAGTTGCAACGTTATCGTGTTCATTAATTAAATACTTTTATTTTGTTGTGTTATTCTATCAAGCAATGCACCTATCGAAAAAATTAAAATCACCGCTACAGTAAATACTCGTAAAAGAGAATGTATCTCACACACCAAAAAAAAAAAAACAATAATAAAGTAATCTTATCAACAAAATCAACATAAAATGGCAATGAACGCATATGTACAACTACTCTGTATGTATGTGTGTAGATATATGTACTACGCACCCAACTCAATACTTAACTTAATTATTCATCTAATTAACTACACTAGTGATAATCTCTATTAAGTTAAATACTTTCATTGTTTTGATCGAAAGCCGCATCGAATGCGCAAAACATTTTCTCAGTTCTCGATTTATCATTTGGTATTCTATAACTCTTCCTCTCTCTCTCTATAAATATACTTTATCTATTATACACCGGCATATATATGTAGGCATATATATGTATATAAAAACTATCGTATAACTATCGTATAACTGCACCTTTCTTTAGTATGTACCCAAAGCTGCATTGACAACAATTCTTAGCCACTGTCAATGGACAGACACCAAAGTACAGCAACTGCTTGAAATGATTTGATTTGATTATGAATCGAAATACATACTACTACTTGTACTTAGTTCAATGTCTACTCAACTATATACTCTACTTACTATCTAATACTACTTAATATTTCAATATCCATATACTCGTATGCGTATGTGCTTCTTGTAACTAAAACTAAAAAAAGCATTTCAAAACTTTCGTTTGTCACCAAAATAACAACTCTTAAGTACTATAACTTTAATCCATGTATCCATATAACCAACTATCCATATTTATATATATACGATATGCCAATGTTAACGGTACTTTGCCTAGTCTAAATATTAGAAACAAGCCCAGGCTGGCACATTGCCCATGCCCTTGACCCCCTTGAGCTTTATCGATCTATGCTGTATTCTTTGCACAGCTGAGACAATCCTGGGACGCCACAGCACCATGGAGATACGCTCGATCCATCTGGGCGGGCTCTTCCATGCCGAGGAGGAGATACAAATGACCTCAACCATGCCGAACTTTGTGGGACAAATGCAGGGATTCATATTCAATGGACAGCGGTAAGTCTCAATTGTTTAATGCAAATCGATTTAATTAACTCGATTGATGGTCATGAATATTATCTAGTTAATGTACTTGAAAATCGATTCGAACTTTTAATTTTCTAAATTAATTATAAAAATTCAGACCTGTTCCGAATTTTGAATGTTTTCAAAAAGTGAAAACGAAACGAAAACGAACGTTTTAATATGTGCTGTTCCCGATTCCGATCGGTTTCAGAAACGTTTCGAAAATTAATTTTAAGTATTTTAGGTTAAATACTGCAGATAGAATTAAACTTTTTATTTAATTAAAGCAACTCTAGCAGCATTAAATTGCGAGGGTTGGTATCGATAGCAAAAATTAAAGTGGAATTCAGAACAGCTCGGTTTTGATTTTTTATAGATGCTTTTAAAAAAGTTCTTTTAAAAAATACTTCAACTGCTTAAACTTGAAGTGGTGATGTTAATCGATCCTAAAAATGTTCAACCTTATTATAATTTTCAGCTTAGAATTTTAATTATTTATTTTAAAGTTTTTAATGGCATTTACTTTTAAATCCGGTGACTCTACAGCACAAGTTTTAAAAACGACAATTATAGTCGATTTTCGGAATTCGGAACAGCAATCAACTCGTTTTGTGGCAAATCGACTCGTTTTCGGAATTCGGAACAGTCCCGATTAATTTAAATTAGTGAAGAATGCAAATTTATTTCTATTTTGAAATTTTAACCGAATTTTGTTAATTCTAATCTTTATGGTCCTCGCTCTTAGCTACTTGGACATAGTCAAGTCTCTGGGCCCCGAGCTGTCGGCGCTGCCGAGTGCCACCTTCAAGTTGACAGCACGATTTGTCAACTCGCCGGCCGGACAGCCGTATCACGCCGCCACGTTCCGGTCGAAGCACTCCTACGTGGGCCTGGCCATGCTCAAGGCCTACACAAGCATCTCCATTGATTTCCGCTTCAAGACCGTGGAGCCGAATGGTCTGTTGGTGTTCAATGGCGGCAGACGCAATGACTTTGTGGCTGTGGAGCTGGTAAATGGTCACATCCACTACACTTTCGATCTGGGAGATGGACCTGTCACCATGCGGGACAAGTCGCGCATTCACATGAACGACAATCGCTGGCATCAGGTCAGCATTCGTCGACCCGGACCCAAGACGCACACTCTGACCGTGGACGACTCCTTTGAGATAATCACGCTGACCGGCAACAATATGCATCTGGAGTTGGCGGGCATTCTCTACATTGGCGGCGTCTTCAAGGACATGTATTCCAAGCTGCCGGGCTCGATATCATCACGTTCCGGCTTCGAAGGTTGTTTGGCCTCATTGGACTTGGGCGATACCTCACCCTCGCTGACCAGCGATGCGGTTGTGCCCAGTTCCCTGGTCGTCAGCGGCTGCGAGGGACCCACCAAGTGCAGCCAGAATGCGTGTGCCAATCGGGGCATCTGTGTCCAGCAGTGGAATGCCTATGCCTGCGAGTGCGACATGACCTCGTACACGGGACCGACCTGCTATGATGGTGGGTGCTATTTTATTTAAAATAAAATCAGGGATTAAAACCCTAACCGAAACCGTAACCTTTAACCGGTAAAAACCGATTAAAATTTAAAACCGTAACCGAAAAAAAAAATTTTCATTTGACCGAAACCTTTAAACCGAAAGTCTGTGTACCAAAAAAGCCGTTTAGTAATCGTATCATTTATAAGGGTTAATTTGGGTTTTTCATACATCTAAAATAAATTTTTGTAATAAAAATTAAAAAAAAAAGTGGTATCTTTGATTGTTATTTTAAAAATTGCAAATAAGATTTATGGTATAACTTTGAAATACAATTTTAAAAGCATGTTTTATTTTCAATTTGTATTATAAAAATTTAAAAAAAACGTTAAAAATAATTTAAAACGAAAAATTTTAAACTGTTTCTATTTTTTTCCGACCTATAAGTCTTGTTTGCATTCTCTGATATTTTGTTATTAGTTTTGATTTTTATCTTCGATTTTACTTTGTGTTATGTATTTATTTTTAATTTGGATTTATATGTGAAAACATTTTGTGAACCGAAATCATATCGGTATTTCAAAACCGAAACATACAAAAAACGGTTCACCGTTACGAAACCCTTATTCAAAGATTTTGCGTAACCGATAACCGAAAACCCAAATGCGAACATAACCGAAACCGTAACTGAAACCGATATTCGTTTCGGTTCCCTGAATAAAATATGTAATTGACTCTTAATTTGATCTCTTGCAGAATCGATTGCCTATGACTTTGGCAACAACAAGGGCATGGTGCAGTACAACTTTCCGGAGAATACACAGGCGGACACCGAGGAGGACAACATTGCGCTGGGCTTTATCACGACCAAGCCGGATGCGGTTCTGCTGCGCATTGAAAGTGCCACCACACAGGATTACATGGAGCTGGAGATAGTCGAGGGCAATATCTTTATGGTGTACAACATTGGCAGCGTGGATCTGCCGCTGGGCGAGATCGGCACCAAGGTCAATGACAATGCCTATCACGTGGTGCGATTCGTGCGCAAAGGAGGCAATGCAACACTGCAGCTGGATGACTACAATGTCCAAGCAGTGACTCCGCAGGGTAAGATTCAGACTCAGACTCTTACCAATTAGAGCACAATATATGCTGGTTAATCTTGGATTTATTCGTAGGCCACCATTCGACCGTGTTCAATACCATGTCGAATATCCAAGTGGGAGGCAAGTTTAGCCGCAACGGTCGCACGCGGATCGAGCGTCCGTTTGCCGGCGTCATTGCCGGCTTGTCGGTTAACAAGCTGCGCATCCTGGACATGGCCGTCGAGCGCGATCCCCATATCACCATACGAGGAGATGTTCAATTGGTAACTGGAGTATTAGATAGAAATGATCTGCAGAGAATGCAGCAGGTTAGGGAATTTATTTGAAATTTTATTTGAATTCCTCTCTCAACTTTCAACTTTTCAAGTATTTTTCTCATCGTAACAATCAACGTTTATTCAAAATTATTTCTTTAATCCAAAACCCAATCAAAATATATATATAATTAACTCAAAGAGTATTGTAAAAAAATCAGCTTCATTTGCAATATAAACAACCTCTTTTCCCCAGTCTCATTTTTTATCGTAAAAAATTATCTGTTCATAATCGATGAAGTTGCGGGGAAATTTGGTTAAGCATTTAAAATAAAATAATTTAAAAATCAAAGTATTAGATAATTATAAATGTATAAACTAGTGTAAATGCCATATTGTTTATTTACTTTATTTACTTTGTGTCAGTGACGTAATCGCTTTTAACCAGCACCAGCAATTAATCCCGCCAAGAAATTGCCACTAACCTCAGCTAAACTTGGCTATTTGATATACGTATACTTAATATTTACTCCTTGACGCACAGCATAATGCAATAATCATATTGTGGATAAACATTATACAATTAACCCATTATTAAACATACACACACTCACACACACATACATCTATATATATACACAATAGTATTAAACAAATGCAGATAGTCTTGTATTTGTTTTATTTGCACTTAATTGTACTCGTAATTCAGCCATA